>QOCX01003901.1:0-15723 GCA_005959815.1 Sarcophaga bullata | reverse complement strand
GTCAACGGTAGTTGTTTTATTCACTGTCAGTATTAACGCAACAATTACGCCCTTCCATTTATCAGATATAACACACATTCCCTAATGATTTATTTATTTACATAACAATAAACTTTTTTTGATAATATTGCGCTATAAATTTTATTTACAATTCTTTGTTAACACTGATCAAACTTTCTGTGTTCAAAACCAATGTGCTAACATCCTATTTCTTACCCTCAGTCTATTACTTATGACATCATCGTTCTTTGGCTCTAAATATTAGGGATGCTAATCGGGAAATCCCGAAGCCCGGGATTGTAAATTCATTTATATCAATTTTATTTACGATTCTTTATTAACACAGATCAAACTTTCAGTGTTCAAAACCACTATGCTCAACAGCGTATTTTTTATTACAACCCCCAGTCTATTACTTATGACTCAGGACTGACTGACATTATCGTTCTTTGCTCTATGTATTAGGGATGCTCCTCGGGAAATCCCGAAGCCCGGGATTGTAAATTCATTTATATCGTTTGTCTAATTCGTAAATGTGTTAAGTCCCCTTTTTCAAATTTTACAGGAGACACAAAAAACATTGTAGCTTTTTCAGTTTTTATAATTTGTTAACTTTTTAAATGCAATTATTTTTACAAAATAGCTCTCTTTAAATGACCTGGATCAATTCATCAATCAATTAATAATTAATATTTGTGGAGTTAGCACATGCTTTTAATATTTTCCGTAGTTTTGCGGACTTCGCGTTTTTGCAAACCACAAAATTACAACAGCTTTAAACTACCTATTGACATTTTTTGTTGGTAAGGGTACACAAGCTTTTCTCACGAATATATTTATGCATGTATGTATAAGTACAAAAGATGATTATTTTATTTTATTTTTGTTAATTTGGACTCCAAATATTTCTTAAAAGGCTACAAATTTGGTTTTTCACTAATTAATTTATGTATGTATTGTTGGAATGGCAACTCTGGTTGATTGGTAATATAACACTTCCAATCTATTTTGTTTTTCGTTTTTTTCGTTTTAATTGTAAACTGAATTCTGAATGAACAACATTAATTTAAATTCAACGCCGTTTTTCTAAAAAACAAAAGGGTATCTTACAGCATGTATATAGACACAGGTTATTTTTGTTAATTAAGGCTTTTTTGTTACTTTTCTGTTTTATGTTTATATTTTGTACAGGTGAAACTGTGATAAATATAAATATATAGAAATATAAATATAATAAATATAAATAAATATAAATAAATATAAATATTTAAAATAAATAAAATTTTTAATTAAATATTTTTAATTTTTTTATTAAGAGAAAATCTTCGGATTTTTAAAAATCAATTCCGTTTGGCATCCCTACTATATACATACATACATAATTGTTCATTACAGATTACGAACCAGCCTCTTATACCCCTTGTTGTTGTGTGTGTTAATTTTATATATGAGTGGCGGGACCTACAGTTTAAAGTCGATTTCGAAGGACAAATGTTTGAGAAATTTTCTCATTGCAATTTTATTTACTCAGAGTTTTTGCCAGAAATCTGCTGGGAAAAAATTTTGTCTGCGTATCTATAGAGGAAGGACAACACTTTTTAAAAAAAGTTCGAATGTTAACTATTGTTAACCGCAGGAGAATGGTATTCATTACTTTGTTCTCATTTGTAAAATTGGCAGTAAGTTATTGGAAATGAATGCATAATAATAGTCTGCTGTCCATATAAATCTGGCAAAACCTAAGAGAGTAAACAGTTATTCATATAGGATTTTTAAATTTTCTGAGATTTCAGATTTAGAAATAAACTCAATCCTTTTGCGGGAAAACTGAGTGGGCGGATAAAATAATTGTTTTTAAAGCCTTTTACGTCCCATTAACTAAATCAATCGCCAGAATCCTTAATATAGCGAGTTTGCACAGTAGATTTTCTGATATTTCAGATTTTAAAATCCACTTAATGTGCTTTTGCGGGAAAACAGGTCTGAGCGGACGGATAAAGTACATTGGTTTAAAAGTATGTTACGTCTCTCTAACTAGTCAATCACCAGAATCCTTAACAGAGCGAGTTTTCATAGCAGATTTTAAAATTTTCTTAGATTTCAGATTTTAAAATGCACTTAATGTCTTTTTACGGGCAAATAGGGCTAAGTGGACGAATCAACTAAATTGTTTTTAAAGCATTCTACGCCCCTTTAACTGAATCAATCGAAAGAGTCCTTAACAGAGCAGTTTTCATAGAAGATTTTAAAATTTTCCGCGATTTCAGATTTTAAAATCCACTTAATGTGTTTTTGCGGGAAAACAGGGCTGAGTGGGCGGATCAAATAAATTGTTTTTAAAGCATTTTGCCTTCCTCTAATTAAATCAATCCTTAACAGAGCGAGTTTTCATAGCAGTTTTTGATATTTTCTGAGATTTTATATTTTAAAATCCGCTGTTAGCTCTTTTGCGAGAAAACAGGGCTGAGTGGGCAGATAAAGTGAATTGTTTTGAACGCATTTGAAGTTCAAGATTTCAGATTTTAAAATTCACTAAATGTCCATTTGCGGGAAAACAGGGCTAAGTGAAAGCATAAAGTAAATTGTTTTTAAAGCATTTTACGTCCCTTTAACTAAATCAATCGCCAGAATTTTTAACACAGCGGGTTTTCATAGAAGATTTTGGAATTTTCTGAGATTTTAGATTTCAACATCCACTTTAAGCCATTTTGCGGGAAAACAGGGCAGAGCAGGCGAATAAAGTGTATTGTTTGCATCATAGTAGATTTTGAAATTTTCTGCGATTTCAGATTTTAAAATCCACTTAATGCCTTTTTGCGAGAAAACAGGGCTGAGTGGACGGATCAACTAAATTGTTTTTAAAGCATTTTACGTCTCTTAACTAAATCAATCGCCAGAATCCTTAACAAAGCGAGTTTTCATAGTAGATTTTCTGAGATTTCTGTTTTTAAAATCCACTTAATGTCCTTTTGCGGGAAAACAGGGCTGAGTGGACGGATAAAGTACATTGGTTTAAATGCATGTTCCGTCCCTCTAACTAATCAATCGCCAGAATCCTTAACACAGCGAGTTTTCATAGTAGATTTTGAAATTGTAGGAGTTTTGAGATTATAAAATCCACTTAATGTCCTTTTGGGGAAAGCAGGCATGAGCGGACGGATAAAGTACATTGGTTTAAAAGCATGTTACGTGCATCTAATTAATCAGTCGCCAGAATCCTTAACAGAGCGAGTTTTCATAGCAGATTTTGAAATTTTCTGAGATTTTAGATTTTAAAATCCGCTGTAAGCCCTTTCGCGGGAAAACAGGGCTGAGTGGGCAGATAAAGTAAATTGTTTTGAACGCATTTGACGTCCAAGATTTCAGATTTTAAAATTCATTTAATGTCCTTTTGCGGGAAAACAGGGCTGAGTGAAAGGATAAAGTAAATTGTTTTTCATGCATTTTACGTCTTTTAACTAAATCAATCGCCAGAATCCTTAACAGAGCGAGTTCTCATAGCAGATTTTGAAATTTTCTGAGATTTTAGATTTTAAAATCCGCTGTAAGCCCTTTTGCGGGAAAACAGGGCTGAGTGGGCAGATAAAGCAAATTGTTTTGAACGCATTTGACGTCCAAGATTTGAGATTTTAAAATTCATTTAATGTCCATTTGCGGGAAAACAGGGCTGAGTGAGAGGATAAAGTAAATTGTTTTTAAAGCATTTTACGTCCCTAGATTTTAAAATCCCCTTTAAGCCGTTTTGCCGGAAAACAGGGCTGAGTGGGTGGATAAAGTAAATTGTTTCCTTAACAGAGCGATTTTTCATAGTAGATTTTGAAATTCTCTGAGATTATAGATTTTAAAATCCATTGTAAGTTCTTTTGCGAGAAAACAGGGCTGAGTGGGCGGATATACTATGTTGTTTTTAAAGCATTTTATGTCCCTCTAACTAATCAGATTTAGATTTAGATTTAGAAATTTCCCAAGATTTCAGATTTTATAATCCACTTAATGTCCTTTTGCGGGAAAACAGGGCTAAGTCAAAGGATAAAGTAAATTGTTTTTAAAACATTTTACGTCCCTTTAACTAAATCAATCACCAGAATCCTTAATAGAGCGAGTTTTCATAGTAAATTTTAAACTTTACCGAGATTTCAGATTTCAAAATCCACTTAATGTCTTTTTGCTGGAAAACAGCATGGAGTGGGCGGATAAAGTTAATGGTTTCTAAAGCATTTTACGTCCCTTTAACTAAATTAATTGCCCGAATCCTTTACATAGCGAGTTTATAGAGCAGATTTTGAAATTTTCTGAGATTATAGATTTTAAAATCCACTGTAAGTCCTTTTGCGGGAAAACGGGCCCGACTGGGCGGATAAAGTAAATTGTTTTGAATGCAGTTTGCATCCCTCTAACTAAATCGATCCGTAACAGAACGATTATTCAAAGTAGATTTTGAAATTTTATGAGATTTCAGATTTTAAAATCCACTTTAAGTCCTTTTGCGACAAAACAGGGCTAAGTAGGCAGATTAAGTAAATTGTTTTTAAAGCACTATACGTCCCTTTGATTAAATCAATCGCCAGAATCCTTAACAGAGCGGGTTTTCATAGTAGATTTTGAAATTTTCCGGGATTTCAGATTTTAAAATTCACTTTGTGTCCTTTTGCGGGAAAACAGGGCTGAGTCAAAGGATAAAGTAAAATGGTTTTAAAGCATTGTACGTCCCTTTAGCTAAATCAATCACCAGAATCCTTAATAGAGCGAGTTTTCATAGAAGATTTTGAAATTTTCTGAGATTTCAGATTTAAAATCCACTTAATATCCTTTTGCGGGAAAACAGGGCTGAGTCAAAGGATAAAGTAATTTGTTTTTAAAGCATTTTACGTCCCGTTAACTAAATCATTCGCCAGAGTCCTTAACAGAGCGAGTTTTCATAGTAAATTTTAAATTTTACCGAGATTTCAGATTTCAAAATCCACTTAATCCTTTTGCGGGAAAACAGCGCTGAGTGGACGGATAAACTAATTTGTTTTTAAAGCATTTTACGTTCCTCTAACTACATGAATCGCCAGAATCCTGAACAGAGCGAATTTTCATAGTAGATTCTGAAATTTTCCGACATTTGAGATTTTAAAATCCACTTAGTATCGTTTAGCTGGAAAACAGGGCTGAGTGTTCGGATAAAAAAATTGTTTTTAAAGCATTTTACGTCCCATTAACTAAATCAATCGCCAACTTCTTTAACAGAGCGAGTTTTCATAGTAGATTTTCAAATTTTCTGAGATTTCAGATTTTGAAATCCACTTAGTTCTTTTGCGGGAAAGTAAATTGTTTTGAATGCAGTTTGCATCCCTCTAACTAAATCGATCCATAACAGAGAGATTATTCAAAGTAGATTTTGAAATTTTATGAGATTTCAGATTTAAAAATCCGCTTTAAGTCCTTTTGCGATAAAACAGGGCTGAGTGGGCGGATTAAGTAAATTGTTTTTAAAGCATTTTACGTCCCTTTAATTAAATCAATCCTTAACAGGGCGAGATTTCGAAATTTTCTGAGATTTCAGGTTTTGAAATCAACTTAATCCTTTTGCGTAAAAACAGCTCAGAGTGTGCTGATAAAGTAAATTGTTTCTAAAGCACTATACGTCCCTTTAACTAAATCAATCTTTAGAATCCTTAACAGAGCGGGTTTTCATAGCAGATTTTGAAATTTTCTGAGATTCGAGATTTTAAAATCCACTTAATGTCCTTTTGCGGAAAAATATACCTGAGCGGACGTATAAACTAAATTGTTTTTAAAGCATTTTGCGTCCCTCTAACTAAATCAATCGCCAGAATCTTTAACAGAGCGAATTTTCATAGTAGATTTTGAAATTTTCCGGGATTTCAGATTTTAAAATCCACTTAGTTTCTTTTTGCGGGAAAACAGGGCTGAGTCAAAGGATAAAGTAAATTGTTTTTAGAGCATTTTACGTCCCTTTAACTAAATCAATCACCAGAATCCTTAATAGAGCGAGTTTTCATAGAAGATTTTGAAATTTTCTGAGATTTCAGATTTAAAGTCCAGTTAATGTCCTTTTGCGGGAAAACAGGGCTGAGTCAAAGGATAAAGTAAATTGTTATTAAAGCATTTTACGTCCCTTTAACTAAATCAATCCTTAACACAGCGAGTTTTCATAATAGATTTTGAAATTTTAGGAGATTTGAGATGGAAACATCCACATAATGTCCTTTTGCGGAAAAATAGGCCTGAGCAGACGGATAAAGTACATTGGTTTAAGAGTGTGTGACGTCCCTTTAAATAATCAATCGCCATAATCCTTAACAGAGCGGGTTGTCATGGTAGATTTTCTAAGATTTCAGATTTTGAAATCCAGTTAATGTCACTTTGCGGGAAAACAGGGCTGAGTCAAAGGATAAAGGAAATTGTTTTTAAAACATTTTACGTCCCTTTAACTAAATCAATCACCAGAATCCTTAATAGAGCGAGTTTTCATAGAAGATTTTGAAATTTTCTGAGATTTCAGATTTTAAATCCACTTAATGTCCTTTTGCGGGAAAACAGGGCTGAGTCCAAGGATAAAGAAAATTGGTTTTAAAGCATTTTACGTCCCGTTAACTAAACCAATCGCCAGAGTCCTTAACAGGGCGAGTTTTCATAGCAAATTTTAAAATTTGCCGAGATTTCAGATTTCAAAATCCACTTAATCCTTTTGCGATAAAACAGGGCTGAGTGGGCGGATTAAGTAAATTGTTTTTAAAGCATTTTACGTCCCTTTAATTAAATCAATCCTTAACAGGGCGAGATTTCGAAATTTTCTGAGATTTCAGGTTTTGAAATCAACTTAATCCTTTTGCGTAAAAACAGCTCAGAGTGTGCTGATAAAGTAAATTGTTTCTAAAGCACTATACGTCCCTTTAACTAAATCAATCTTTAGAATCCTTAACAGAGCGGGTTTTCATAGCAGATTTTGAAATTTTCTGAGATTCGAGATTTTAAAATCCACTTAACGTCCTTTTGCGGAAAAATAGGCCTGAGCGGACGTATAAACTAAATTGTTTTTCAAGCATTTTATGTCCCTCTAACTAAATCAATCGCCAGATTCTTTAACAGAGCGAGTTTTCGTAGTAGATTGTGAAATTTTCTGAGATTTCAGATTTTGAAATCCACTTAGTCCTTTTGCGGGAAAGTACATTGCTTTCAAAGCTATCTATGCCCCTCTATCTAAATCAATCGCCAGACTCCTTAACAGAGCGAACTTTCATAGTATATTTCAGAATTTTCTGAGATTTCAGATTTTGAAATCCATTTGATCCTCTTGCGGCAAAGTACATAGTTTTTGAAGCATTTTACGTCCCATTAACTAAATCAATCGCCAGAATTCTTAACACAGTTGGTTTTCATAGAAGATTTTGGAATTTTCTGAGATTTTAGATCTTAACATCCACTTTAAGCCATTTTGCGGGAAAACAGGGCTAAGCGGGCGAATAAAGTGTATTGTTTGCTTCATAGTAGATTTTGAAATTTTCTGAGATTTCAGATTTTAAAATCCACTTAATGTCCTTTTACGAGAAAACAGGGCTGAGTCAAAGGATCAACTAAATTGTTTTTAAAGCATTTTACGTCTCTTAACTAAATTAATCGCCAGAGTCCTTAACAAAGCGAATTTTCATTAGTAGATTTTCTGAGATTTCTGTTTTTAAAATCCACTTAATGTCCTTTTAGCGGAAAACAGGGCTGAGTGAGCGGATGCAGTAAATTGTTTTTAAAGCATGATCCGTCCCTCTAACTAATCAATCGCCAGAATCCTTAACACAGCGAGTTTTCATAGTAGATTTTGAAATTGTAGGAGTTTTGAGATTATAAAATCCACTTAATGTCCTTTTGCGGGAAAACAGGCCTGAGGGGACGGATAAAGTGCATTGGTTTAAAAGCATGTTACGTCCCTCTAACTAATCAATCGCCAAAATCCTTAACAGAGCGAGTTTTCATAGCAGATTTTGTAAATTTCTGAGATTTTCGATTTTAACATCCACTTTAAGCCGTTTTGCGGGAAAACAGGGCTGACTGAAAGGATAAAGTTAATTGTTTTGAACGCAATTTACGTCCCTCTAACTAAATCAATCCTTAACAGAGCGAGTTTTCATAGCAGATTTTGAAATTTGCCGAGATTTCAGATTTTAAAATCCACTTAATGTCCTTTTTACGGCAAAACAGGGCGCAGTGGTGCGAGTCAGTAATTGTTTTTAAAGCATGTTCCATCCCTCTACTAATCAATCGCACGAATCCTTAACCCAGTAGTTTTCATAGAGATTTATTGAAAATTTTCTGAGATTTTTAGTTTTAAAATCCCCCTTTAGCTCGTTTTGGGGAAAATCAGGGGCTGGTGGGTGGATAAGTAAATTGTTTCTTAACAGAGCGATGTACATGCATGTAGATTTTTGAAATTCTCTGAGATTATAGATTTAAAATCCTTTGTAAGATCTTTTGCGGAAAACAGGGCGAGGGGCGATTAGTGTGTTGTTTTTAAAGCATTTTAGTCCCTCTAATAAATCAATCGCCGAATCCTCTCAACAGGCAGTTTTTAATAGTAGATTTTGTAATTTCCAAGTTTCAGATTTTAAAATCAACTTACTGTCCTTTTGCGGCAAAAACGGCTGAGTGGGCGGTAAGTAAACTGTTTTTAAGCACTTTACGTCCCTTTAACTAAATCAAACGCCGATCCTTAACGAGAGCGATTTTTCGTAGTAGATTTTGAAATTTTCTGAGATTTTAGATTTTAAAATCACCTTTAAGCCGTTTTGCCGGAAAACAGGGCGGAGTGGGCGGATAAAGTAAATTGTTTTTAAAGAATTTTGCCTCCCTCTAACTAAGTCAATCCTTAACACAGCGAGTATTCAAAGTAGGTTTTGAAATTTTAGGAGATTTAAGATTTTAAAATCCACTTAATGTCCTTTTGCGGGGAAACAGGCCTGAGCGGATAAAGTACATTGGTTTAAAAGCATGTTACGTCCCTATAACTAATCAATAGCCAGAATCTTTAACAGAGTGACTTTTCATAGCAGGTTTTGAAATTTTTTGAGATTTTATATTTTAAAATCCTTTCGCGGGAAAACAGGGCTTAGTGGGCAGATAAAGTAAATTGTTTTGAACGCATTTGACGTCCCTCTGACTAAATCAATCCTTAACAGGGCGAAGTTTCATAGTAGATTATCTGAGACTTCTGATTTTAAAATCCACTTAATGACCTTATACGAGAAAAAGGGGCTGAGTGGGTGGATAAAGTAAGTTGTTTCCTTAACAGAGCGATTTTTCATAGTAGATTTTGAAATTTTATGAGATTTCAGATTTTGAAATCCACTTAATCCTTTTGCCGGAAAACAGCACTAAGTGGGCCTATAAAGTAAATTGTTTTGAATGCAGTTTGCATCCCTCTAACTAAATCGATCCGTAACAGAGCGAGTAGTCAAAGTAGATTTTGAAATTTTATGAGATTTCAGATTTTAAAATCCACTTTAAGTCCTTTTGCGATAAAACAGGGCTAAGTAGGCAGATTATGTAAATTGTTTTTAAAGCATTTTACGTCCCTCTAACTATATCAATCCTTAACAGAGCGAGATTTTGAAATTTTCTGAGATTTCAGATTTTGAAATCAACTTAATCCTTTTGCGGGAAAACAGCGCAGAGTGCGCTGATAAAGTAAATGGTTTTTAAAGCACTATACGTCCCTTTAAGTAATTCAATCGCCAGAATCCTTAACAGAGCGGGTTTTCATAGTAGATTTTCTGAGCTTTCAGATTTTGAAATCCACTTAATGTCATTTTGCGGGAAAACAGGGCTGAGTGGGCTTCTATGTTAAATGGTTGTTAAAGCATGTTACGTCCCTTTAACTAAATCAATCGCCAGAATCTTTAAAAGAGCGAATTTTCATAGTACATTTTGAAATTTTCCGGGATTTCAGATTTTAAAATCAACTGTAAGTTCTTTAGCGGGAAAACAGGGCTGAGTAAAAGGATAAAGTAAATTGTTTTTAAAGCATTGTACATCTCTTTAACTAAATCAATCGCCAGAATCCTTAATAGAGCGAGTTTTCATAGAAGATTTTGAAATTTTCCGAGATTTTAGATTTTAATATCCACTTTAAGCCGTTTTGCGGAAAAACAGGGCTGAGTGAAAGGATAAAGTAAATTGTTTTTAAACCATTTTACGTCCCTTTAACTAAATCAATCGTTAGAATTTTTTCCGAGATTTCAGATTTTAAAATCCACAGTAAGCTCTTTTGCGGGCAAACACGGCAGAGTGGGCGGATAAAGTAAATTGTTTTGAACGCATTTGACGTCCCTCTAACTAAATCAATCCTTAACAGAGCGCGTTTTCATAGCAGATTTTGAAATTTTAGGACATTGGAGATTTAAAATCCACTTAATGTCCTTTCGCGGGAAAACAGGCCTGAGGGGACGGATAAACTGCATTGGTTTAAAAGCATGTTACGTCCCTCTAACTAATCAATCGCCAAAATCCTTAACAGAGCGAGTTTTCATAGCAGATTTTGTAAATTTCTGAGATTTTAGATTTTAACATCCACTTTAAGCCGTTTTGCGGGAAAACAGGGCTGACTGAAAGGATAAAGTAAATTGTTTTGAACGCATTTTACGTCCTTCTAACTAAATCAATCCTTAAAGAGCGAGTTTTCATAGCAGAATTTGAAATTTTCTGAGATTTTAGATTTTAAATCCGCTGTAAGCCCTTTTGCGAGAAAACAGGGCTGAGTGGGCAGATAAAGTAAATTGTTTTGAACGCATTTGACGTCCAAGGTTTGAGATTTTAAAATTCATTTAATGCCCTTTTGCGGGAAAACAGACCTGAGCGGACGGATAAAGTACATTGGTTTAAAATCATGTTACGTCCCTTTAACTAATCAATCGCCAGAATCCTTAACAGAGCGAGTTTTCATAGCAGAATTTGAAATTTTCTGAGATTTTAGATTTTAAAATCCGCTGTAAGCCCTTTTGCGAGAAAACAGGGCTGAGTGGGCGGATACAGTAAATTGTTTTTAAAGCATGTTCCATCCCTCTAACTAATCAATCGCCAGAATCCTTAACAGAGCGAGTTTTCATAGCAGATTTTGAAATTTGCCGAGATTTCAGATTTTAAAATCCACTTAATGTCCTTTTACGGCAAAACAGGGCTGAGTGGGCGGATACAGTAAATTGTTTTTAAAGCATGTTCCATCCCTCTAACTAATCAATCGCCAGAATCCTTAACACAGCTAGTTTTCATAGTAGATTTTGAAACTGTAGGAGTTTTGAGATTTTAAAATCCACTTAATGTCCTTTTCGGGAAAACAGGCCTGAGCGGACGCATAAAGTACATTGGTTTAAAATCATGTTACGTCCCTTTAACTAATCAATCGCCAGAATCCTTAACAGAGCGAGTTTTCATAGCAGAATTTGAAATTTTCTGAGATTTTAGATTTTAAAATCCGCTGTAAGCCCTTTTGCGAGAAAACAGGGCTGAGTGGGCAGATAAAGTAAATTGTTTTGAACGCAGTTTACATCCCTTTAACTAAATCAATTCCCAGAATCCTAAACAGAGTGAGCTTTTTTAATAGATTTTGAAATTTTCTGGGATTTTAGATTTTAAAATCCACTGTAAGTCCTGTTGCGGAAAAACAGGGCTGAATGGGCGGTTAAAGTAAACTGTTCTCAAAGCATTTTACGTCCTTTTAACTAAATCATTCGCCAGAATACTTAGCAGAGCGAGTTTTCATAGTAGATTTTGAAATTTTCTGAGATTTTAGATTTTAAAATCCCCTTTAAGCCGTTTTGGGGGAAATCAGGGCTGAGTTGGGTGGATAAAGTAAATTGTTTCCTTAACAGAGCGATGTTGCATAGTAGATTTTGAAATTTCTCTGAGATTATAGATTTTAAAATCCTTTGTAAGTTCTTTTGCGGGAAAACAGGGCTGAGGGGGCGGATATAGCATGTTGTTTTTAAAGCATTTTATGTCCCAGAATCCTAGCAGAGCAGTTTTCATAGTAGATTTTGAAATTTCTCAAGATTTCTAACTAAATCAATGCGCGAGAATCCTTAACAGAGCAGTTTTCATAGTAGATTTTGAAATTTTTCTGAGATTTAGATACTAAAATCCACTGTAAAGCCCTTTGTGGGAAAATGGGTTGAGTGGGCGGATAAAATAAATTGTTTTTAAAGCACTTGACGTCTCTTTAACAACATCTATCGCCAGAAAACATAACAGAGCGAGTTTTCATAGTAGATTTTGAAATTCTCTGAGATTAAATATTTCAACATCCACTGTAAGTCCTTTCGCGGGAAAACAGGGCTGAGTGGGCGGATAAAGTAAATTGTTTTTAAAGCGTTATACGTCCCTTTAATTAAATCAATCGCCAGAATCCTTAACAAAGCGAGTTGTGATAGTAGATTTTTTTTTTAGATTTTAAAATCCTCTTAATGTCCTTTTGCGGGAAAACAGGGTTGAGTGGGCGGATAGAGTAAATTGTTTTTAAATCATTTTACGTCCCTTTAACTAAATCAATCGCCTGAATCCTTAACAAAGCGAGTTTTCATAGCACATTTTGACATTTTCTGAGATTTTAGATATTAAAATCCACTGTAAGTCCTTTCGGAGAAAAACAGGGACTGATAAAGTAGATTGTTTTTAAAGCGTTTTACGTCCCTTTAACTAAATCTATCGCCAGAATCCTTAACAAAGCAAGTTTTCATTGTAGATTTTGAAATTTTCTGAGATTTTAGATATTAAAATCCACTGTAAGCCCTTTTGCTGAAATACAGGGTTGAGTGGGCGGATAAAGTAAATTGTTTTTAAAGCACTTTACGTCGGACAAATTAAATTATTTTTATATCATTTTACGTCCCTCTAACTAAATCAAGCCTTAACAGAGCGAGTTTTCGTACTAGAATTTGGAATTCTCAGAGATTTCATATTTTGAAATCCACTGTAAGTCCTTTCGCAGGAATACAGGGGCGGATAAAGTAGATTGTTTTTAAAGCGTTTTATGTCCCTTTAACTAAATCAATCGCCAGGATCTTTAACAGAGCGAGTTTTCATAGTAGATTTTGAAATACTCTGAGATGTCATATTTCAAAATCCACTGCAATTCCTTTCGCGGGAAAACAGGGCTGAGTGGGCGGATAAATTAAATTGTTTTTAAAGCACTTTACGTCGGATAAAGTAAATTATTTTTAAAGCCCTTTACGTCCCTTTAACTACATCCATCGCCAGAATCCTTAATAGAGCGAGTTTTCATAACAGATTTTGAAATTCTCTGAGATGTCATATTTCAAAATCCACTGCAATTCCTTTCGCGGGAAAACAGGGTTGAGTGGGCGTTGAAAGTAAATTGTTTTAAAGCATTTTACGTCGCTTTATCTAAATCAATCGCCAGGATCCTTAACAGAGCGAGTTTTCATAGTAGATTTTGAAATTCTCTGAGATTAAATATTTCAAAATCAACTGTAAGTTCTTTCGCGGGAAAACATCGCTTAGTGAGCGGATAAAGTAAATTGTTTTTAAAGCGTTATACGTTCCTTTAATTAAATCAATCGCCAGAATCCTTAACAAAGCGAGTTGTCATAGTAGATTTTGAAATTTACTGAGATTTTAGATATTAAAATCCACTGTAAGTCCTTTTGCGGAAAAACAGGGCTGAGTGGGCGCTTAAAGTAAAATGTTTTTAAAGCATTTTACGTCCCTTTACATAAATCAATTGCCAGAATCTTTAACAGATCGAGTTTTCATAGTAGATTTTGAAATTTTTGAGATTTCAGATTTTAAAATCCTCTTAATGTCCTTTTGCGGGAAAACAGGGCTGAGCGGGCGGATAAAGTAAATTGTTTTTAAAGCACTTTACGTCGGTTAAAGTAAATTGTTTTTAAAGCAATTTACGTCCCTTTAACTACATCTATCGCCAGAGTCCTTAATAGAGCGAGTTTTCATAGCAGATTTTAAAATTTTCTGAGATTTGAGGTTTTAAAACCCACTTAATATCCTTTTGCGGGAAAACAGGGCTGAGCTGGCGGATAAAGTAAATTGTTTTTATATCATTTTACGTCCCTCTAACTAAATCAATCCTTAACAGAGCGATTTTACATAGTATATTTTGAAATTGTCTGAGGTTTCATATTTCAAAATCCACTGTAAGTCCTTTCGCGGGAAAACTAGGCTGAGTAAGCGGATAAAGTAAATTATTTTTAAAGCGTTATACGTCCCTTTAATTAAATCAATCGCCAGAATCCTTAACAAAGCGAGTTGTCATAGTAGATTTTGAAATTTTCTGAGATTTTAGATATTAAAATCCACTGTAAGTCCTTTTGCGGAAAAACAGGGCTGAGCGGGCGGATAAAGTAAATTGTTTTTAAAGCACTTTACGTCGGATAAAGTAAATCGTTTTTATATCATTTTACGTCCCTCTAACTAAATCAATCTTGAACAGAGCGATTTTTCATAGTAGATTTTGAAATTTTCCGAAATTTCAGATTTTAAAAAAATTGTTTTTATAAAAAAAGTAAAAAAAAATGTTTTTAAAGCACTTTACGTCCCATTAACTAAATCAATCGCCAGATTCTTCAACAGGGCGAGTTTTCATAATAGATTTTGAAATTTTCTGGATTTCATATTTCTAAACTTGACCTATCTAAACCACGTTAAGCTTTGCGAAAACAGGGTTAAGTTGGCGGACATAATAGAAATTGTTTTTAAACACTGTTTACGTCGATAAAGTAAATTGTTTGTTATATCATTTTACGTCCCTGTCCCTAACTAAATCAAGCCTTAACAGAGCGAGTTTTCGTACTAGAATTTGGAATTCTCAGAGATTTCATATTTTAAAATCCACTGTAAGTCTTTTCGCAGGAATACAGGGGCGGATAAAGTAGATTGTTTTTAAAGCGTTTTACGTCCCTTTAACTACATCTATCGCCAGAATCCTTAACAAAGCGAGTTTTCATAGTATATTTTGAAATTTTCCTTAACAGATCGAGTTTTCACAGTAGATTTTAAAATTTTCTGGGAAATTAGATTTTAAAATCCAATCTAAGCCCTTTTGCCGGAAAACAGGGCTTTGTGGGCGGATAAAGTAAATTGTTTTAAACGCATTTTACGTCCCTCTAACTAAATCAATCTTTAACAGAGCGAGTTTTCATAGTAGATTTTGAAATTTTCTGAGATTTCAGATATTAAAATCCACTGTAAGTCCTTTCGCAGGAAAACAGGGGCGGATAAAGTAAATTGTTTTTAAAGCGTTTTACGTCCCTTTAACTAAATAAATCGCCTGAATCCTTAACAAAGCGAGTTTTCATAGCACATTTTGAAATTTTCTGATATTTCAGATATTAAAATCCACTGTAAGTCCTTTCGCAGGAAAACAGGGGCGGATAAAGTAAATTGTTTTTATAGCACTTTGCGTCCCTTTAACTACATCTATCGCCAGAATCCTTAATAGAGCGAGTTTGCATAGCACATTTTGAAATTTTATGAGTTTTCAGGTTTTAAGATCCACTTAATGTCCTTTTGCGGGAAAACAGGGATGAGCGGGCGGATAAAGTAAATTGTTTTTAAATCATTTTACGTCCCTCTAACTAAATCAGTCTTTAACAGAGCAAGTTTTCATAGTAGAATTTGAAATTCTCTGAGGTTTCATATTTCAAAATCCACTGTAAGTCCTTTCGCGGGAAAACTAGGCTGAGTAAGCGGATAAAG
>QOCX01003899.1:0-15059 GCA_005959815.1 Sarcophaga bullata | reverse complement strand
AAAACGAAACAACTTGCCAATAAAAACGATTAACAATCGAGTCCTGCTTACTGAATTCCTCGTTCGAGCGATTGATTATGATGGATTACCTTTTAAAGGGGGACTATGTTTAGTCATTAACTTATGCCAACAAAGCAGTAGGTTGGATTAGGTGTGAGAACGTGTGCCTGTCATTAAGACAGGTACAATACAAAGAGGACAAAATGTCTCATTGTAAATTCGTCCTAGAAAAGAAAGAGAGGGATAGTTAAGGAGATATGGCAATTGGAAAAGGAGAAGGGGTAAGAAAGGGAGATTATAAGAGACGGAGGAAAAAATGTGGTCCATCAACACACAAGAGAGTGCGACTATAACCTTGGTGCCCCATCTAGCAGTCCTCAACCAGCTCAACCTATTTATGAATCTGTGGAGAGCCCTAATGTCAGCTTTCTACAGACAGTCTAAACCACAGAATTCTCAACCTATTAAAGGCTGGACATTTGCAGATGATAGTTCGATAGTTTTAAACTCCTTGTCATCGCAACATACCCTGCAATAGACCTTGTCAGCCACGACAGTATCACCGATTTATGTTCAAACAATATTTCCATCTTAATTACTCAATATCTTATAGAAATTTGTTTTTCTCAATCCAGTTCAGCTTATCTAATGTAACAGATAAACCATATCTGGAAGATCAATTGTTGGAAAAAAATTAAAATCATAGTGTCCTTGTCATATTTATGTGCACTGTTTGGGCTGTCCAGAAGCTATAAATTGCAAATAATTTTGTAGAAAACAAAGAATTGCACTTTATAATACGTGCTTTCGCTTTTACAACTTGAGAATAATTCTATCAAAGTCATTTCTTCATTTGAAGACTAACAGAAAATTGGCAAAATATACTCTTTTTTTGTAAAATTGCAGAGCATGTGCTATTTGTTTTATTCCACCGAAATAGAATTTTTTTATTATTGTTGAAATTAAAAACAAAAATAAAAGCCTCAATAGAATTGTAAAGAAATGTATCATATGGTCGGTGTTAATCAACTTTGACCTGTATTTTAAATTGTAAAGTTTAAAGGCTCTCATTAAACTATAAAATAAATCAATTTAGAATTGCTTCCTTTTTCTTGATATTATTTTTATGATTAAACCCATTTATTTTATACTTGCGGGCTGGTGTTTGTTGTGCGTTATCGTTGCTGACGACAACGAATATTCAAGTGGTTTATTGATTGTTAAATTCACATGAAATGACCGTCAGCAGAGCACTGAAATATAAGACGGTGTCTTTTTAGTAATGGGACGCATGCAAAACAAACATTAGAATTATGCTTTAAAATAAACATTTTTAAAACTGACGCAATTTTATAAAAAAAGTTGTTAAAGTTTTTAAATTTTCTAAACCTCACTACCTTACCTAGCATTTGATTTGTGTAAACATATTATCTTCATGGTTTGAGATTTTTTTAATAGGAGTCTTAGCATTTGTATATAAATTTTTACGATATCTTTTTGAGAAAATGTTTTGCCGTCTAATGCCAATTTTATAAAAAAAGGTTTTTATTNTTTGTATATAAATTTTTACGATATCTTTTTGAGAAAATGTTTTGCCGTCTAATGCCAATTTTATAAAAAAAGAAGGTTTTTACTATAAAATAGAAGAACCTATTTACAATCTCCTCAACTTGATCGGCATATTATTGAAAAACACTCTTCGTTAAAGCCAAATCAAACCTTGCTTATCAATATAAATTCTTCATTCTTTTCAAATGTCAAATTTAAACAAGATTTTCTTATAACTTTAATTTAAAACTGATTCAAATACGTCAGAGTGCTATCAATTTAAATAAATACCTTTCATATATACATAAATACATACATACTTGTAATGGATTATGTGAATTAAGGCAATTTTGTTTATACAAATTTAATTGACAATAGCAATGGCCGCTAAACAAAACACTTTCATTTTCATTAAACTCTAAAGCAATGGCATACAAAATAGGTATAAAACCGCCAAACCAAAAGCAGTGTACCAAAGAATTTATTCATCGAATTTTTCGAAAATCTACTTAAATTGTTACATTGTATCTGGTCTTCCGAAAAATTGAGTACTAAAAGATAAAAAATTAAAAATATTTTTCTTACATTTGGGCCAAGCTTTATTAAACCAAATTGTTTCAACAGAACTTCTATGTTTTTCGGTTCAGCGGAATTTTAATTTTCACCTTTAAGAGAATTCTGCAGGGATCCAAACAAATGATAATCTGCAAGATAATAGGATATATTAAACTAAATATCTGGATTATGAACGGTAACATTTTTTTATTTTTGAAGTGAAGCCATTATTCCATAGGCGCAGAACTTCTTGTTTTTCTGAGTGAAAAACGAATCTAATTTCGAATTACAGGCTTCTACGGAATTTAAATCTACATTTTTATGACAATTCTGTACAGATTCAAACTAATGGATCTATATAGTGGATGTATCAAATTCAATCAAAATCAATTAATTATGAATAATTCCCTCTCGATTACCAGCATTATCTTTCTCGTTATAAATTCTGGCTTTGCTTCTTTTTTTCCATTTTATTTTTCAATTCAGAAATGGTTCGGTTTAGTTTCGTTTTAGCATTGAATCGCAATAGGAATTAGAAATTCATTCCATTAACTCAGATTTAATTCATATGGCTCCCAGACATCGAGTTTCTTGTATTACAAACTTTCTTCAAATGTGTTAACTCTTGGTTAACTCTTTGGAAATTAATGCCCCGTCTTAGTGTGAGTGCACTTTTACGCTATCTATCTGTCAATTGATAATAAAAGTTTAGTGCTTGTATATTTGTTTTAAACAATTTCAGTTTTAAATAAATCACGTTTTGTTTTGTAATACAATGTGTGTAAGAAATTTGTGAAAGTGTGATATGATTGCCTACTTTACTTATTTATTATTATTATTTAGTTTATTGTGTTGCTATTTGTTTTATTTTTTTATTACTAGTTGAAATAAAAATAATAAAAATCATATCACAATAATATTCTCATTTGTATTTAAAAATAAATAAATAAAATTCTGATAGAATCATAAAAAGACACATAAACAGAGTTTCACTCACAGTACACCTTGTATAAACGTACATACTTTTTAAACCATATATTTTCATAACACCTACTCAAAACCTAGCTTATTGAGTCTTATATATAAAAAAAATCAGTTAAAAAAAAACATTTTTTATGACTAAATTCAATCGCATTCCAAAAAAAAAAAATTTGTATAAAAAGAAAATAATTGTGATTTTAATATATTTAGGAATATACCAACCAACATCATTAAACAGGATTAAATTCTTTGTAAGACCTGAAGCAATTCAACCAACCACAGCTAACTATTTAAATGCAAATATGAAAAAATAATTAGCGCGTACCTAACTACTAAAGAAACGTATACAAACAAAACAACTACATATGCGAAACGACTCTATAACGATAACAATAATAATAATAAACTTTTAAAAGTAAGCCAAATAATATTTTCAACAAGCACTAATATTTCAGTCTTTTACTTAAAGCCATTGAGCGACTAAGCAAAGCACAACAATAAATAAATGTAAACACATGAAAATGAAAATTAAATTAAACGCAAGAAAAATAATTTACCATTAAATATTAGCAATAGACATTGTGTTAAGGAATATAAACGAAAATTAACTTTAAATACAGGTACATACATATGTTGTACGAAATTCGGCAGACAAATTAAATTCATTTAAATTATAAAAGTAGATGTGTTGCTTGTTATCAACGTTCAAATTGAATTAAGTTATTATTAAATCAACAAGTCCAAAAATCTAGTAACGATACTTTGAGTTTCATCAGCACCAACAAACCAAAAATCAGCTCTACAAATGCCATACATTATAATACGTGGTAATTTAGCTTCATATAGTCATAAGTATCCATGGCGTGTTTTAGTATCAGGACTAAAAGGTAAACTAAACTAGTTGAATGTAAAATTTCATTTACAAAATATTCATTATTTGGTTTCTTTTTATTTTAGCTTTTTTTGATATTTTCATTATTATTATTATTATTATAATTATTTTGTTTAAAGCACGACCTTAATTTGAAATTGCTTTTACTGAATATATAAATACTTTTTTCCATACAGTATATCATTATTTCACCTTTACTATTATTATTAAAAATTAAACCAATCCAATTAATTAAGAAAATATAATGGCCACATATTGATACAATAATAATAAACAAATAAATGCACAATAAATCATTGAAAAAATACAGTACACAGCAAAAGTGAACGCGTACTATACAACAGGGCAGACTACTGTATAAATGTGTTGCGTATGCTAAGTTTTATTTGTATTAATATTCTTGAACAATACAAACAAACAATAGGTTGTAATCGTTCGAATTCTGTTTCTGCATTGTGAAGTCTGCCGTTTGCTTTTGCCACAACAAAAAATTTATTAATATTCGCACGTCATATTTTTAATCGCTAGTTATTTGTGGTTTTAATGTATTGTAAGATGTTATTGTATTAACATTGACTCATAATATTACTCTAGGATTTTATGACATATTTTCCTACAATAAATTCTCTTAAGCTGACTTCATGAAAAATGCAATTTTTAGAATAAATCTATTTTTTTCCTTAAAAAATTTTCCACGGGTAAAACTTATATTAGAAAAGAAGCTACTAGTGTTGCTCTGGAAAGTCATATAGATTAATCCCTGTAATGTATTCTCTAAATATTGATTGCAGACTTGATTAAACTTTTTTTTAAATAAAATTATTTAGAAAAACAAGTGTTTCATGATTAGTTAAAGCAAACCAAAAACAAAGAACAATTGTTTTCGTGGTCTGTACCATATTTTAAACATTTGATTTTCGGTCCAATTTTCTCATGAATTAAATAAACTTTTCATAAACATTCCACTTATTAGTTTAAACTTCGAATTAACATTTTTCTACTAGATATGGTTGTTATTTTCCATTTACTGATCTGAATATCTTAATATTTGCATATTTGTTTTATAAATAAACTATTTATCTATTATCGTTTCTCTGTTTTCTGAGACGAGATAAACAAGATGAGAGATAAACAGCAATTTTTAAATTCGTCATCAGTATTAAGTCTACTAAATATAAAAGTTTAATGACACACTTGTTGTTTTTGCTGGATTTTTATTGAGAATACATGTCTCAATAATATTATATTTATGAAGTTGCCACATATAAGTTAAATTGATGTAATTTTTGAATTGACAAAATAAAAAGCAATAACTTGTTGATTTTATATAATACGTAACTTCAAAAATTTTTGCGACTCATATTGACGACCGTTTGTTATCTTAGCGCTATATTTGTACTCAGTATACTACCGTTTAATTTATATAGAACTAATGCTTAATCTATCAAATAATTATTATTATATCCAAATCACCTTTAGCTACAACACACCCTAGGTGTCCAAAAATCCTTCGTCTCCGGTTAACAAGTGCCGGACACTAACAGAAAAAAATTTTCTGTGGTCTTCTCTTCTTTGTCTTCTTTTCAGCTTCTACAGAATTCGTAACATATTCACAGCCTTTGGGCGTATACACCCAGAGTCAATGTTTCTTTATAACTGCTATGAGGCTCCTAAGATAGATACTGGTCGGGTTTAGCGTAAATTTTCTGCTGTCAATAGGTTCTCCTACAAGCGGTTCATAATTCTGTCTTTCCTTAGCAAATGAGTGAAGTTGTGTACATTTTCAGAGAATGCGGGACATAAACATATATATAGACTATTAAATAAACCAAGGTTTTTATATATCTGGTTCTATTGTGTCGGCTTTTAGGTTTCATTTTCCCTTATTTTTTTTACTGAAACTATACATCATATATATTTTATATAATTATTACTTGTAAATATTGCAGTTTAACATCCCAAAAGCTAAAAACAACAGACAAAACAAATAAAAAATTGCAAATAATTATATATACAGATATATATTTTATTTTTTTCTAAAATATTGAGTTTTTTATTGAAAACTCAAAAGATAATTAAAACGACACCCAATTTAACTGTTTGATCTGGCAGCTACTACGAGTATACTTACTGGTGCTATTTATTCTCTTTAAATGTTACTCAGTTGTCTACAGCTCACTTTAATTTATTCCATACATTCATACAATCATCACGATAATACTACAACAAAACAATTTTTCTCATATTGTAGAGGGTATGACACAATATTATGATTTTTTTTCTCACAATTTTTTGTGTTTTGGCACTTTATCTAGTAACGTTGCTTAGTAAAGACCAATCTAAATAAGAAATAAAATATATTGTATATTTTTTAGTGATACTTCTTCGTTTTTAGCAAATTTATAACAATTTGCAAAACGTTATATAAATAAAGCTTAAAAGTGTTGTTTTTTTATTGTTAAATTTTATATCCAAATATCAAAAAAAGGTATTGATTTAAGTTATTTCAATGCTATTATTCCGCATATATATTTGTATTTCTTTACCTTTTTTTTGTTTTTTTGATCTTATATTTTGATTTGTTAGACTTGACCATTCTTACGGTTTGACTTATTTTTGTCTGAACATTGTAAATTTAATTAAGTTTTATTAACGACTTTCAGCTTCTGATATTGAACAATTAAACAAGTTTTCATGTGGTGGTTACAGTGATGAAACAACAATAGTATATTTGGTGCATCCTTGTCATATACTTTCAGCTTTGGAGGTAAGTGAAACGAATTTTAATTATCATTTTCATTAAATTCATTAATAAGTGTAAGGTAATAGTAAAATTATTTCAACATATTGTAAATCTGTGTTATTGTGGAATGCAATTTAAGCATCTTGTGACGTTACTAAAACAGGCGTTCGCCTTAAATTAATCCCCGCAAGACTTAGAAATCAAATTCTTACATAAAATAAATCATGTGCTGTTGGCAGATATGCTAATAAATTTAGATCTTCATCAATACCGTCCTTTGCAAGAAGAACAAATTTCATTGATGTGTGTGATGTGTGATGTGTTTTACAGAGAAGAGTGATACCAAATCTTTCATTAGCTTTCTTCTTCCAGTTTCAATTAAACAAGTAAAAGTATGAGTCATACACCCACTAGTTATTCAGCACTTCTCGAGTGCATTTAGTAAATGTTGTACCTGCTATTTGACATTTGCCGAAAGGAAAATTAGTTTTAAAGAACTTGAAAAAAGCCCGGTAGCGGTTTTTAACTATTAAAAATGTATTCATTAATTAATTATTAACTATTTATACTAATCAAACAAAATTAAATTCAAAAAGCTTAAAAATTTTCTTCAATTACAACATTCGCACACGTATTTGCAGATTTTAGGTTTTCGTGTTGTTGCATCCTCCTCCACAGCAGTTAAACAGGATTATAATGAGTACATGTGGACAATGCGCAAAGAGTTTACCGAACCGGAACCACTAGAAACTGAATCAGCTGTTGTAAGAGAAAATCTTTCAAATATCGGAAGAGAAGCAGCCAGTTTAGGCAATTACCATAAAGTACACTCACCTGAATAAATCAAATTGAAAAGTACATACTTTAAATTTTTTAAATAAATTTTTTGTACTCTACCCCCTCAACCAACTACCCCCTTATCCTCAAACTCCAAAGCCAAGTTTGTGTAAAGCAAACCCTATCGTTCAAAATTACGACACATTCTAAGAGTAAATAAAAAAAGGCGAAAACTTTTAATTAACATTCATTACCAATATACATAAGATAACTTATTAACTCTCTTTTTACGAAACGAAATTAAAGAAAGAGTAAAAAGTAAAACATCTTAAAGTAATTATTGTCTTCAAATGGAAATGGAACCAGACCAAACTACTAACGATTCTAATAATACTACGAATACCCCATTAACTGCAAATCCCGTTGTTAATCCTCCATCTGTACCACAAACTTCTTCAACAAATTCGGTAACTAATCAATGTGTTCCAACAACTGCTGCAGCTAATGTTGTAACAATTCCCGTACCCATTGTACATAATGAGGGCACTTATGCTTATGTAACCGTAAAAGGTTCTCTACATGATCGTTCTTGTTCTGTTTTTGGCCTAAATGATACAGAAATTCAAGCATTATGGAAACGTTTTCAGAACAGTGTTAAACCTGTTGTTAATGGTGTAATGGTATCTACTCCACCCATGGTAATGCTAAACACTTTGGCGGAATTGAGTTATAAAGTTGTCTGCAGTTGTGGCGAAGCTGAAATTTGTTGGACTTTGCAGCGTGAAATCTAAAAATCAACATTTAAAATATCAAATCAAATTACTAAAGAAAAAGAAAAAACAACAAGACATTGAAAAGTTTAATATTAAAAATAAGTGTTTCTAGAAATTAATCGAAATTAAAAGCAAATTGTCTCTATTCATTAAAAAAAATAAATAAATAAATTAATAACTATTAAAAATGGATCGTCATAAGGCTGATTGTTGCAAATGTCACAAGTATGTGCAGCCAGCCCAGCAGACATTAAGTGATATGGATTTTGATCGTGGCATTTGGAATGCAGGTTTGTACAATCTGACTGAATAGATTAAAAGTATTATTTATGGATTTCCATACTCAATTTACTATTTATTATTTAAGTCATCTACAACGAAGTTGACCGCGTTAAAAACTTTATTGCCCAAGGCAAAACAATGGATCGTGATAATTGTGATTATACAGCATTACATTACGCTGCGCGTAGTGGCAATATGGAAATTTGTAAATTACTTTTAAACGAAGGTAAAGCCGATGTTAATGCTGTTACCAAAGGTGGTGCTACTGCTTTACATCGAGCAGCTATGATGGGTAAGTTTCAATTTATGAAAATTTATCTTTTAAAGCATAGTGTAATGGCCATCATAGTTTTGCTCGATAATCTTGCGATCTGTCATTGGTCGTTTAAACCTTATTAGCAAAAGAACGGGAACAATGATTTTTTTAAATTCGGCCAATTCTGTATTTTTCATTTGCAAACAGATTTCAATCACTTGACGCAAGAGTTTTAGGCGAGACATTGTAGGTTTTTTTTTATTAACCAACGATCATTCTTATGACCCGTTTGTTAAAAGTAGTACAGATGCGCATTAAGAGCTGGGTCATAAGGAAATGTACAGGTTCGACGCTAGGACAGAGACTCTGCTTGAAATTGGACAGTAAAAGATTGAATATAGTGGTCAATAGGCTTGCAGTAAACAGTTGTATAAAATGTGGGCATATCTATTCTGGTGTTATGCTTAAGCNTAGTTTAGAGGTCAATAGGCTTGCAGTAAACAGTTGTATAAAATGTGGGCATATCTATTCTGGTGTTATGCTTAAGCAATACTGATTTAAACAAAATGCAGATTACTACAGCTTAGTATTGCAGCTTAGTATTGTCACCAAATTCCTCAACGCGGATTCAACCGTTTCGGTTTTCAGAAAAAATAAACATTTGGAGTTATAGAGGTAAGAAAAGACTGATCTACCACTCTTTCTAATCTACATTGTGGGTTGTAGTCGATTGTCGTCTTAGAAATATTGTTCTCTCTATTGAAAAGGACGCTTAGGTAGAAAATTTGTGAGTTCTTTTTGGTAAACAAGCCCTTTGCAGAATAATTTGAGGACTCATAACCTTATAGTAGAAAATTTAATTTTATATTTGAGGAGAAAGTTATTAATACGATTTTTACATTCTTTTACTTTTACTATTTAAAGGTCATTTGAATGTCGTTAAACTTTTGATTGACTCTAAAGCTAATGTCGAATTGCAAGATGAAGACGGCCAAACGGCATTACATCGTGCAGCAGCAGGTAGTCATTTAGACGTTAGCAAACTGTTGCTGGAAAAACAACCAAATCTTAAAGAGGTTGCCGATGTCAAAGACAAAATTCCATTTGAGTATTTAGCAAAAAATGCAAATGATGACTTTAAAATATTGCTTAAACCTTAGTAAAATCGAAAAAAAAATATTCAAACATACATTACTAGATACAATACTGTAGTAGTACGTACGTATCCCCTCTTTTAATCTACAATACATAAATTAAGTGCATTTGAAAAATAAATTTAATAATAAATATGTATTTTCTTTTTTATAAACTATAAAATTATTTTTACCAATATATGATATAAAAAACAATACATACACACATACATATACATACCTTACTATACCATACAGAATAAAGTCAATAGATTATTAAGACACAAACTATTTTTTTTTGTTTTTCTTTAAAACAATTTACCAATTATCGTTTATTTTCTGTTTTGTTAGTTTTTTAACTGTTGAAACATTTAATAATTTTGTTGTTGATTTTCTTTAAAAGATTCTCTATTATTTTTTTTTTTCTTTCTATATATATGTATATTCATTCTATTGTAGGTATTCTCTAAAAAGGAAATATGATTTGTTTAAAGTGTATTTGATTTCAAAACAACTATTGTAGTATAATTGTTACTTCTAAGATTCTAAGAAATATACTATTTTTCAATATGTATGTTTTAATATAAATATGTTCAACTTCTTTAGAATTTTTTTTCTGTCTGTCAACAAACAAAATAAATTTTCAAAATAAATTTAAAAACAAAACAATACTTAAAAACAAATCGTTATAAAATATTATTAAATAAACAGTTATAATATCGTTTGAATATACACATACAAAAGTGTTTAACAGATTAAAAATCATGCATAAATAAATAAATTAAACAATATTTAAAAATATTTAAGTATTATAAAAAAATATCATATGGTTTACTTTTTTTTTCTTTCTCCTTTTTTTAAATGTTGCAAAAAAATAAAATATATATATAAATATATATACTTAATAACTACTTTTAATTGTATTTTTTTTTCTTGCTTTCAGTAATTGAAGTATGGAATTCTGGTATCCTAATAATTGTATTTGGGTGTTTGTGTGTTTTGCATTTGTAAAGTTAGTTTCCGTTTAATGCATAGAACGGCATCACAGATTCACAATCATAAAAGTCAATTAAAAATTGTTGTAATCTTTTCGGTATTTCCAATTGTTCAATCATTTGTTGCAGGGTAGACTTATCATTCGTTGATCGATACTTTTGTTTAAATTCTACGGTGGAATTACAAAATGTTTCTATTAAATGCTTACGTATTTTAATACGCGTCAATGACGTTAACTCCATCGGCTGCTGATTGGTTAATTGTTGTACATAGTTTTCAAACTGTTTTCTCTCTTCCGACCATTGGATTAAAATTTTCGATGATTTTCGGTTCGGAAATTTAAAACCATTCAAAACTGCAAATAGAATTTAAAATTTTAGTATAGTTTTCAAACTTTATTTGTTATATACTCACTTAACAATTTTGTAAACTCTTTATAACCTGGTGATCGTAGAGTCCTTAAGTGATTCACTACATGATCGTAACATATTTGTTGTAAATCAACGCCTTCCTTTATTAAAAACTCAGCAATATCCAATTTATTTAGCATAATAGCACGCGAGAGTGGTGTATTACAAAATGGTGTATAACAGTTGAGACTAGATGTTGTCATAATATTATTGGTTTTCTTATACCAAACGGAACAGTTGTTGTAAACAAATAATAATCTTAAAATAGGTTTAACTTCCGCTAAATTATCACAATATTGTACGGCTAAAAAGAGATCATTTTCCATTTCTAATTGTAACGAAGAACAGTCTAAACTCAACATGTACTCTAACATTTGAACTTTTTTATATATTATTGCAAATTGTATGGGTGTCAGGCCATCGTTATTTCGCACTTTAAGACTTATTTTATGATCATCGTAAGACAATAGGAGTTTCAGCATGTCAAGCATATTACAGACTACGCACTGGTGCAATAAATAGTGTGATGTGATATGTCTAGCACCACGTTCCAATAAGCGGGAGGCCAAAATAGTGTTATTTTTTTGAACAGCATAAAGTAATGCTGTTTTGCCATCTTTATCTTGTAGATTAACTTTAGCACCTCTGGATATTAATTCGTTTGCTGCTTCGATTTGATCGTATGCTATGGCATACATCAAAGGAGTCTTATCATTTTCATCGGTTTCATTAATATTGATTTGATTCGTTTGTAACAATATTTTACTGACCGCTGCGTTACGATTCTTGAGTGCTGCAGTAAAAGGTGTTTCACCTGTATTAAAGGTTTTCACATTCGGATTGGCACCATATTTGAGCAAAAGTAATGTCACATCATAATCATTGGCCGCAATGTGCAATGGCGTATAACCGAAGCCAGTTGCAACATCCACCTTAGCACCATGTTCCAGCAGTATGCGAGCACATACAACGTCTCCTCTGAATGCGGTATAATGCAGTGGAGTCATATCCATATGATCCACTGTATGTGGATCTTGTTGAACAGATTTACTGCAATTGTTTTGTTCATAACAATAATTTTCAAATATACCGCCAGTACGCTCAAAAGTTTTTGCATAATAATAGTAAAGATCTTCATCTGCCGACGTAGCTGAATCATTCATTGCATCATCAGTGTCGACTGTAAACTCGTCTTCCCATTCTAAACGATCCATACCGTCGGGTGTAGTATCAACTTCGGTTTCGCTGTTAGTAGAGTGAGCTTCAAAGAAATTTAAATACATGTACAGATTAGATTTCAATACTTAAGCAAAGTATGCATTTTTAAATGTGCTGTATGGAAGGTGTATTAAAAAGAAATCCATTATTCTTTATTTATATTTATTTATTCTTTTCTTTTCCATTATTCTTCTTTTATTCGATAACTTGTTGGCACTTGTTGAGACTTTTATTTCAAACCGAATTATTTTATATCTCCTACTAAACAGTAGATCTCAAAAACATAACTAAAAATAAATATTATGTTTGATGTAAACAAAGTGGTATGAAACTTGAATTTTACTATTTTAAACTATTGATTTTTCGTTCGTAAGTAAATGACCAGTTTAGGCGAATGACTTTAAAAATGCGTAGACTACCTTGACAAAATATTTCCAAATCTGGCTCTTCACAGGATTGTATGAGGAGTTGTAGTATTTTTCTGGATCGCCTATTGAGCAGCAGAGCGACAGCAGTACGGCCACATGAATACGAAATCGATGTGGCTTTGGCACCTTGCATAAGACAGGACAATGTATCTTCATAATTGCGATTGTGCACGGCAGCAAAGAGACGTTCATTGACATCAGAACAACGTAAATTGAGTGCATTGTTCTTCACAATTTCTAAATGATTATTGTTGTTAATGAAACATTTGTTTAAAGAGAAAATTTTAATTTATTGTAATTTTATTTGGTCTTCTGTTAATACTGCTTAACAATATACCATTTAATATGTTTATTAATAGTAATTTTCGAGAATAATAAAAAGCTTTTAAAAATATATTTTATTTGGCAAACTTAAAAAAGAACAAACTGATGCGTTAAGAATTTGACCAAGAGTTTCTTTTATGTCTATTTTCTAACATCAATGCGCACACGTTAAACACGCAAGGGACTGAGTATCCCTAAATGAAAAGGGTGTTTTGAATTCGGTAAACAAAATACAATAGACCGGAGGATATTATTTAAACAATCACAAAAAAAAAACTAATGCAACCGTGCATATTGTTTATGTTTTCAAAATTATTCTGATTCTGTATTACAACAATTCACCTAAACTTGGCATTACATGTGTTTTTGTGGTTTGACAGCACTTTTTTCGATAATTCTTATATGTGTCTCTCTATTTATTTTCTTTCTTTTCTCTTTATATACGGACAAAATGGCAAATCGTGGAAACCGTGTGTCGTCAAACTGAAGAAGTTGATAACACCATTAATTAGTACCAATGTGACGGTTTGGTAAGTTTAAAGTGAAGTTCTAGCACAAAGGAAATCAATTCCATAAAGATTTCCAAAATCTATGCAAAACCAATGTGCAAAAAAATATTTGAATTTTTGGTTCAGTCATTGGGGCTGCGTCTTGTAGACATGGAAAAAAAATCACACGTTCACATTTGACAATTCTGCAAAATGAAGAGATGCCAGATTATAGTGAAAAATGCAGTAAGATTTGTTTGGGAAATAATTTATTCCACCATCGTTAAATAGCCCAGCAATTTATACTTGGAAACACTATTAAAAATCTCTCCAGTTGATCACTTCGTTCTTGAATCCAAGAAATGATCCTATTGTAATCTTTTTATAAGGTGCCATTGACTATCACTATGCAGCTAAATAATGTAAGAAGCTCAGTTGAAAGTGCTCAAGTACTCGATAAAAAAGATATTACGCCAGATCAACCAGTCTTACCAGTTTTGGCTAAGTTGTTACTACAGCACCTTGGTTGGTGTCAGACTACGTCCATGGTGAAAAAAGTAAGGAATTAATTGTGTACAGTGTTAAGATGTCGATGTGCTCCAGAAGTTAGCAGTTTCGATTATTCTTATCCGGAGGTGATAAATTGGTGTAACTCCCTGTTCTGTTATTGTGCCTTTCAGAAACTTTTCATACCCCTCCGAATGTTCCAGAAGATTTGTGATTTGCTGTGGTAAGGATGAACGCACGTCAATAAAAATTGACGGAAGAGAGTCAAGTTGAGAGACTTCATTCAGAACCCTGGTTCATGCGTTAATTGGTCAGGAGTAGTCATCACCACACACTCAGTTGCAGTCCTTAGCGTATAGTTTTGGCTCTTTGTAGATATCTCACTCAGCAGAAGATGTATACAGGGCAGCGTATTTTGTTATTGTCCTACGTTTGATAGCAAAGTTCAGATTCAACTGTACTCCTTATGATCTAACGTCGGTGGTCGGAATATTGCCTAATTCTACCGATGAGAGTTATGTACCTGCTAGGCTTTCAATGTTAGTCGAAAATTTGTTTGACCAATTTGACACAGTTTTGTTTGGCGATGATACGTGAATGTGAAGCTCGGACGTTCATCACGTTCATTTACTACAATGGGATGTCATTTATTTTGCTATCTGAATGACTTTCCGCTTGGCAACTACTGTCGTTGACTTCTTGCTCTATAAAGTTGTCTGGGGGTCTTGATAGTGTTACTGGAAATTTT
>QOCX01003896.1:0-16166 GCA_005959815.1 Sarcophaga bullata | reverse complement strand
GGAGTTTTATCGGCCTGGTTAAAATACTTTGAATGACTTATTAATGTTCTGGTAATAGTTGCAAAAGCTACCACTACCAATTAATGCTCTGGTTAATCAAAATGAGAGAACAGTTGCCACTGAAAGACCATGACGAAAAAAGTTACTAGCCACAGAGAGAATATGAACTAAAAATTACTTCCAACAGAACAACAAACATATTGAATGCCATGTTCGAGCATAACCGCCTATAAATCAAGCTAGTTATCAGTTATAGCTTCAACAAGATTTTGTTTCGGAATGCCTTGCTAAAAGTCAAAACGGATACATATTTAATAAACGATTGAAATTATGTTTATTTGTTTAAGTATAATACACGAACACTTTCGACAAAATATTATGCAAGTTAGTCATAGCAAATGTCTCTAAGAGTCCAAAAGCAAGAATCGGCACGTTAGAAAGATACAAAGATAAAAAGTTTTAGCAGTAGTATACTAAATGAATAATATTGTAATTTTGTTATTGTTTTGTAGACATTTTTTTTAATTTATATAAGTCTTAACAATATTTATCATGAGTTTCTTTTGTTTGTATTGTCTGTGAATATGCAAAACAAAATAAAAAGCATTTTACCTCCTTCATGTCATTTGTTTACTCGAAAAGTATTTACTTTAATTTTTCCATTTGCTTTATGTTTTCTTTTTGAGTTGAATTTATTCTTTATGAATGTTTATTCACTAATTGCAACTCCTTGCAATTGCCCTTCTTGTCCGTTTAAGACAATTTTATGTATGAGGTTTTTCAAAGAAAATTTTCTTTCCTTTTTATAATTCAAAATTATTGGGGGCTTTCGCATTCTTTTATTGTTTTATTTGTCATTCGCTGCTATAGGACAGCTGAAGAGAAAGGAAAATATGTATCCTAACAACTGTTTACAAACTTAAGATGTCTAACAGAAATAGTAACAACAATGGAAAATAGAAAATATTACAAATATCTTTTCTTAAAAAGTTTCTTGAAATTTAAAAGAACTTTATGAAATATAATTAAATCTGTAGGACATGGTGGAAAATCTAGCAATACTTTATTCTTTTTTTTTTTTTTTTTTTTTTGACAATGGAAATCTTAATGAAATGTTCTATGATGGACAAATGGTATACGCACATCAGCAGCTTAATAAATACTGGCATCTGAGTAAGAAATAATCCGGTGCTATCACAAACTGTACAGACAGTTATTTACACTTTTTATTACCTAGGAGATTTGGGCTCATACTCATCCACATGAGATTCCCCTAGAGCATCAAGTGCATACGGAAAAAAATCGTTGTTCTTTTGGGATTTTGGATGGCAGCGTCATCGGGTTCATATTTGTTGAGAACAAACTTCCCCAGGTCATAAGTGAATACCACACGTTGTTTAACAGGATGAGCTATATGTGCCTATTCTGCACGAGCGACGCTTTACCCCCGCTAGAGGTTTGTTTGTGTGAAATTCTTAAGTCTCAGGTGTATGTGACAAGTCAGAAACTGCAGTAGTCCTAACCTCATGACATCGACATATTTAGTCTAATTTTTTCGAGACGTTTGAACTCTGTTTTGAACCCTTCCAATTTCCAATAATAAACTAAACCATTACTTCCTATACTATGGCGATTTCAGCCATTGAATTACCATTATCAAAATTGTCAGAGAAAAAATATTCCATGGAACATGTTAATCTATCTTCAACTTCTTTTAGGTACCCTGTGATAGGCCTAATTGTTGAATATCTATGCTTTGTTGCACTGGATACAGCCCAAACTCTACTTATATCAAGAATATAAGTAGAGTACTACTTTACCTCTTTTTTACTTTACTCTTCGAAGACTTCAGTGATTAATAACCCAAAACCAAGAATATAAATTAAAAGAATATAAAAAATAAAATTTTCTTCAGGCATTCCCATAAATTATAACTTTTTAAGCAAACAATTTGCATTTTCCACAAATAAAATATTATAAATAGTAAGCCAGAGAGAATGTTGCCATGGTACCAGGATATAAGGCGATAGAAGCCAGAAAGCTATTAGAATTTTTTGTTTTTCCAAAACAGTAGCCAATTGCACAAAATAAGGCATCGATGAAATTTGGATTCCTAAAAAGAAATTATAAGAATACTAGAATATGGCTTTCATATTTCACATACCAAAATGGCTTGTTGGTATGCAACCTTCCAAAAATTTTCATGGCACTTAGCTACACGGGTAGTTTTCTACGTTTGGCCATAAGACATTATTTATTTTGGAACTCTTAAGCAGCCGTATATTAGTTAATGTACAATATTTTCATAAAAGCAATGAGAAACTTTAGAAATATGCTTTGAAATGATTTCTTTTCAAATGAAAAGTTAAATCTTCTGATAATGGACAACCCTCCCAATTATAAAGAAAATAACATACACAGTTTTAAAAAGTCGTAACAAATACCAACACAACATTAATTTAAATAGAAAAGAAAAAATGGCACGATTTATGTTGGCTTTGTGATTTCTAGCTTATTCGTCTACAAATTCACAGGAAAAACTCTAAAGCTTATAATAACGTAAAGGGAAGGGCGGCCAGTTTACAACACAACAAAGTATGATGACTGTGACCTAAAATCAATTGCACGGCAAAATCGCTAGTGCAGAATATCCAGATGTGGATTGAGATTTTAGGCACGTAGCGCCATATTGTGGAATCCACATTCCTTTGATGAATCATCGATCTTACTCAATGATGTCTTACCCAACGTCGTTCTTATAGAAATATGCGGCTTTTTTTGGGAGCATTAAGAGCTCTTATATCTTATGTCGATTGGTTACGTCGCGAATTTTTGACAATTTTTTTGTTCATGTACTTATTTGTCTAGAAACGAACACAATCGCTGCAAATAATTTTTCGATGAAAATTAGGGTCAGTCGACAACTGCTTCTGAGCCCAATTAACGAACACACGTCGTTATCTATGATCGCATACTGTCAGTCTAGTCAGGTCATTTGAATTTTGTAGCGGTACAGACTCAAGTCAAGACTTGAAATGCACCAAGTCTTAATGTGCTTAAGTGCAAGGTCTTGTTAAGGAAACATTGATTATGTATATGCATATGTGCCTCACTATTTAGTGATACAGTGATGAATATGATTAAATATGATAATAATTACTGCACTTATGTATACCACTCGCTGAAACATAATCACTGTCTACATTTAAAAGATATAAAATTTCTCAAAAATCGGAATCCGTTCGGAATCCTGACCTGAACGATTGTATGACCAATTATGTATGTCTGTATGTAGACTTGACATATTTGTTTCAAACATAAAATTAAGGTCGTTATTTTTAACGACTTAAGAACGTTTTTAATCAAGCCTGAAAACTTTTATTTCCAAAGTGAAAAATCTCACATACTGGAAGTCAATTGAAGAATTAGTGGAGGTAGTTTTTTGTAATCAGGAATATATTTAGGCAATCAATCTATTTAAGAATCGAGTTTTCAAAACCGTTTCCACAATTTATTTCGCAGACTTTTGAAATAATTGTGATTTTGTTTTCTAACAGATGCAGTTCATCAGTGCAACATTTTCTTCAAAGACACATTATGATTTTTCCTCATTTATATTCCAGCCCTAATGTGTTGCTTGTTTTAAAATCAATAAGAGTTAATAAAAACGACAAAATTAATTTCCACAATATTTTGTAAAAATTTATGAAATTTTTAAAATTTTTTTCCCTTTTTCGTTTCTTGCTTTGCTCAAACTCAGGTAAAACTGTTTTTTACCACAAAAATTAACAATGTTACTTTGTTTGATTGAAAAATCAAATACAAAACCAATCAAAGATTTTTTTTTTTCAATATTTTTGTTGTTTTCATTTGCAATAATTTCCGATTTGTTATGATTTCCTATTTCCAAAGCAAAATGAAAAACATCCGTTTTTTCTTTTTCTTTTTCTTTTTAAACAAAACAACAAAACGGTTGCTGCCAATATCAACATCATTAATTCATGAAATAGAATTTGTTGTTGTTTATTGTTTACACACACCATCGCATAGGAACATTTGAACAATTTTGAAAAGTAAAAAAAAGATAAAAGTACTATGGAGGAGGTAATAGGGTAATAGGAGGTAAATGAGATGAAAAGACATGGGTGTAGCGCAATAAACAAAAACGGAAATTTAAACAAATTTTCATGTACATCAATTTTGTTTTTTCTTCTTCTCTTTTGAATGTTATCTGACTTTTTTGAACGACTTGTAACATTTGAATTTGTAATTTTGTTGGTTAAAAAAAAAAAACCATCAAAGCTGCAAATATTTTTTTGTGCTTTAAATGGCATGATTGCAGGCCCAAACCAGAGTATCATGAGCACTCTAAATCACCCGCAGGCTACTGCCATTAAAATCTTTCTCAAAACGTGTGTGCTGGAACTACCTGAGATTTAAGTATTTTGATATGTATAGGCCGTGTACCTTAGGACACGCTTCTAAACTGCATGAATATAGAGCTGAATCGCAGGGGTTTAAGAAGAGCCTAATGTTTCGAAAGAGCACACAAAACTCACACTCCCACACAGTTGAATATGTTATCGGTAACGGTTATATAACGATCTCGACTGATTGGAACAAAATTCCATTCCACTGACAGTTCATACATATTACCTAACCAGCAACGCATATTTCATAAGCTGTACTTATGATAAAACCAGAAACCTATCTCCCTTCGAACTTCTGACATTCCAGAAGGAATCAAAGGCCTGGATCCCATCTCATTAAATCAAATAAGTCAAGAGTTGCATAGTTGCATTCATACAAGTATGCATCGAGCAACTCTCGGGAACTTGGCATAGAGGAAAAATAGAACTATCCACCATTACGTCCAACTTTTCTCTTCCAAAGGAAAGTCTGAAGAAAAGATAATATCGTCCTACAAGAATACCTTTTCAAAATGGAAAAAGCAGCATGGATTCAGCAAACCGTGGTTGTCCGACAACTAGTTGCCGAATTTTAAAGTTGCTGTGTCCAGGAGTAGACTGCAAGAAACCAATAAACTACTGGAGTTCGACAAGAGAACGATATGTACTCTAACAGGATTCTGCAGTTTCGGCCTGATTTACTAGCATTATCCAGGATTTGAAAGAAACTGTAGGGGCACAACACCTTTTAATGTAAGCACCATTAAAGCCAGACGTCTCGGTTTTTCCATGACAAAATCTTTGAAGATCTGAACATGATGGGCGAATGTATAAGTAAGGAAACTGGCCGGTTTCATCCGAATAATCGAGGTGGTTAACCCCCCCCCCCACTAACGGATCATAAAGGGACAACATAGTGGGCTTTATAAGCCACCGAGTAAACTTGCGTTGTGAAAGGCAAGCAACCCGTTAACCTGATCCTAACCTAAACCTGATTCATTTATGGGTGATAGAAACAAGGAGATGGAATGCAGTATTTCCGTTTCCAATGAAATTTAAAATCAATTGAAAAATTTAAAGGATAAATTTGAAAATTCTTCCGCCTTTGCTTTTGTTCATTGGAAAAAGAGAATTACGAAATTTTTTTAAACTGTTGTGGAAAAAAGTTTCGTGATTGTTCTCAACCAAGATATCTCTTACAATGTTTGTATTTCCTTTAAGTAAACTTAAAAACATTGATACGTACATACATAATAAAACATAATAAAACTAAACTTGTCTTAATACAAAAGGTACTGTAATTTAATATCACGTTTTACAACAAATTGTTTTTCTTATTTCGTTTGTCAAAGTCTTCGAGAAGTAAAATGGAAATTAAGAACAATACGGAAATAAAAGCACGCCAATGTACGGGAAATTGAAAATAAAAGAAAACAATGAAACATGCTATCGTGCTCTCTATATTATTTCACTTTGGTATTAAATGCATGTGTACTTCTATTCGAATTACATCTGCAGATATGTATGTATATGCACGGATATAAATAAGTTTATTTTAAACATGATACCGGGCAGAGGTTCCCACTATTATTGCTTTTGTTTTTTTTTCAAGATATCATAGCAGTGGTAATAAGATTTTGCATGCATTCTTGAAGTGATTGAAGAAAAGTTTGGGAATCACATTTCCCATTTCACATTTGTATAGAAAGAAAAGAAATGCATTTCCTTTTATAAACAATTACAATGATGAAGCGGAAAATGATGTGATTCAGTGTTCCATTCACAAATGGAAATTCTATAAAACCTATGCATATCACTGCCTGGCGGAAAATTTTTTTCTCTTCTAACACTAAATGCACAAACACCAAATTATTCTAACATAAACGTGATACAAACAAAGTATCTTTCGCAAGTATCAACAACGTTGCTCTACTCAACATAATTGAATAAACTTTTATTTTGATAAGCTATTCAATTAGAGTTTATTTTAAAAGAATTTCTTTATTACTACTGCGTTAAGTTGAATTTCATATAAAAATTTCATTAAAACTTAATGTAAATAAGCTATCAAACAATGTATGAATTTATGATTTTTTATAACATTTAAAAGAATATGTTCGTCGACTTCAAGCATCGTTAAGCTTGTAATCTTACTTAACTTTTTGATTCAATGGCTGGCTAATAACCAACACTTTACTGATCGATCAAGGCTTGGTTATAAAAGAGCTTCGATTCAAAAAGTTCTTTCTGTAATTCCTAAAAAATAAGTTTGCACCAAAGCTAAAGGACTATATTTATATACAAAGAATTTTGAACTCTATTTGTTGATCTGATTTGAATTCGAGATTAGAAAAAGATTTCTTTATTGAAAATCGTATGAATAATTAACATTAACTCGAATTCAATGCAATTTTCCAAATGATGAATCGAATCAGAAATCTGCAAACATTCCTCACTTTTGAAGTAAAAATTGGTATAAATTTGACAATGAATTAGTTTGGAGTACCTTTAGCTTGTAGCTTGTTCAGTTACACCTACCACTCAAATGAAAACCTCAAATGAGAAACTCTAACGATATTTAGTTGTAAGATCTTGGTACCCAATTCACATCATTTGCACGTGAGATGATCGTGCCCTCAAAACGCTCGGGCAGAAGTCTTTTTGATCGTTAGATCATGCAATTCAGATCAAAAGAAGTTGGCAATCATTGATCTTCAGTGCTGATGTATGTATGAACCAAAAACGCTGCCAGCATACAATCCACACTAAACACAGACTTTTCGGAATATATTAAAAGCTCCTGTATCTCATGTGGATTGATATCGTTTCCAACTCGAAATTTGTTTTTTTTTTGTTTATGTTCACGATCACAGTCACATTCTTCCGAAATGAAACTTATGGCTGAAAATGATTTTTCGATAAAAAAAAAAATCGTATCAATGTCAGCTGATTTTAATTAAAAAATAAAAATTTAGTTTGGATAGAGAAAAATACCTCACTTCGACAACTCTGCAAGTATTTTACAATGCAGATGGTGTCTTCCGAATCTGTACTGCTAATTACTCACAACTGATTAGTTTATAACATAATTAAATAATCCTCATTCACTTCCTTTCCAGGCATTAATGGTGAGTTAAAAAAAATTGTGTGAATTTACAAAAGTTCATCTCTCTCTCTCTCTCTTTCACTTTAAACACCACCATGTAAACCAAATATGTAAACGATCTTGAGCTTTGAAAACTCAAAAGCATATCCAAACAAAAAATTAATTTATTTTCAACTTTTTATTACCCTTCAGCATACTCCTGAAAAGACAAACTTATTTTCAGAGTTGTAAAGCTTGATTTATGATTTCACAATGAACTTAGATTCTGCAAAGAATACAAAACCTATTCTCGTTTTTTCCTTTCAATTTTGCAAATACTTTTTGAAGGCTATTGGATAATGGAGATTTTTGTTTACATTTTAAGCAATTCGTAGAACTCTTATAAATAAAACACAATACATATAGTGAAAATAAATAAAATACTTTTGTTTATGAAAGTATTTTAGCACATTTGAAAAATTCTATTGTAAAACTTATCAGAGCATCTCGTTTTGTATCTCAAGTGACCTAATTTTGTTTTTAGTTTCTATAGAATTCTCTTTCATATGCCATAAATTATGCAGGCAAGTACTACTCTGGGAATTTTAATTATTCCACGGCTTTGTGAAACTCCATTTGTGACATTAAAAACCAACAATGCTAGAAAAATTCAAGTACAATTAGGCAATAAATAATATTCTTAACATATTATATAAGTGCCATACATATTTGAAATTATTCTTAAATAGCATACAGGGCAGGGTGTTTCATTTTATAAATATTATTGGTAAAATCTTAGTTGAATCTAAACGAAATGGAATTTTTTTAAAATACATGTGATACATTTTCAATAGCACAGTGTACGAATAATTATTTTATATACTGTATTCAATTTCCCGTATCTCTTATAGTTTATTTAAGAGCATATTCTGCTATACTTTGCAATTCTTGTGTAAAACTTGTAAATTTAAGTCTGAAAGCCAATTAAAGATTTTTAACAAGATTTCACTTTATATTGGATTTTATAGCATCCTTTTCCTTTATCGGTTATTTAACAGAATATATTCAAATAGTATTCACATTTTGTAGTTATTTTTGTTGTATCTCCCTATGTAGGGTATTTTAAATGCTTATGAAAATATTTTTGTTTGGATGTTCCTTTGTTAGTGGCAGTATAGAGATATGCTTGCCAAAAGTTAAATAATGAAAATTCACTACGTATTATTTTCCTACTCTTAGTCAAAGACATAAAATAAATTATAACCACCTACTTACAGGCCTTAACATAAGAAAATATAAAAAGTGAAAGATGTGTTTTCAAATAAATTAATTAATTTGAACAATAACATAAGGAGGTGTTTTATATTTTTTTGTAACACTGTTTATGTAAAATTTTCATCCTTTTTTAATAACATCAGCAGTTAATTTTAATGTAATAGATACGTTAGGATAATATTTTTATTTACTTTCTTATCGAAAAGCAAAAGGTTAGTTTTCTTTAAATCATTTTTAGTTAGGTTAGGTTAGATTAGGCTAGAGGACATGTACTAAGTACAGTACCAGAGGTCATGTTGACCCATTGTACACAATAGGTCTTATGAAGAAGGCTGGACAAAGGAGGAATGAGAAAGGAGAGGAGGCTAGGGAAGGGGCAGATCAATTTTCTAACTATCAAGACAAATACGCTACTTAAGCTCTCTATGAAAAAGCAACGTATGTTCACGGTCTATGCTATAAGTTGGTTATATGAGCTGGTTAGCTTAAACAGTGATTAAAATTAGTTATTTACTGTCAATACAACAACTACAGCATTTGAGATTTTTTATATAGAAAGTGTATGACAATTTCTTAAATAAGAATTCAGAATATTTAGAAAATCGGAGTTACTTACGTGGTCATTTCAGTCATTGGTCTCACGCAATACAATTGCTTGCGTTAGTTATACCCAAGACTAATTTTTTTTTTTTTTTTTTTTTTTTTTTTTTTTTTTTTTTGAGAACTTTTTATGGCCATTTTATGCATACATAACATTATAATTGGTCATTACAACCATTCAGTCAGGATTACGGCTTAGCTTTCTATATCACTTACATTGTGTGTGTTAATATTATACATGAGTGCGCGACCTACAGTTTAAAGTCAACTACGAACGACAGAATTTTTGAGAAGCTCCGAGATTTTGCCAGAAATCTGCTGAGATGAAGCGTCGAAGAATCTTTTCTCATATTTCGTTTTTGTGCTGTGACCGGATTTGGACCGTGGCTCTTTCGTCTAATAGCTAACACAATCTACTAACTACGGCAATTTTATACACTCTTAGATTTTTAGCCAAAAGACAGGAACAAATAATTTCTTCTTTACTTCGTTTTGTTCGAAATGTTTGGGCTGGTGTTTGAATAAAACTCACGTTAAGAAAATGACATGCTACCTACTAGCTGTGGCAACTACAACTTACCACTTCAGCTTGAAATATTAAAATATGTAAGAAGAAATCTGAACTTACAGCAAAATTGCTTGTTTCACAAATAAAAGAAAAACATACACACAAAAAGAATATGACAAATATCTCTTTGGCAGCAGCATCATCTCAGCGATTTCTGACAAAAATTCTGAAAGTAAAATCAAATTGCCATGAAAAGTTACCTTAAACCTGTTGTTCGGAGTCAATTTAAACTGTAAGCCCTCCCCTCAGGTATAAATAACACACTCGACATAAGTGGAAAGCTAGATCGTAAACCAGACTGAATAATTGTAATAACCAGTTATATATGTATGTATGTAAGTATTAGTGAGTGTTTGTTTAAGTATTGATTAAACCCAATATCAAAGTGCAAACATTACCTTAAAAGAAAGAGTCTCTGAAAATTTTATGTTTATCCAGATCAACTTTAAATAATTTTCAACGAAATCATCCTACCATTTAGCATTTGCAACATTTTTTTTGTTGTAAGAATATTAAATTTAATGATAATACATTCTGTAAATTGTGAGATTTTTTCATTATTTGTTTTTTTATTTTTGTTGCTTATAAAAACGTCTCTTATTCAAACCGAAAGGAACATTATTTTCGGTTTCGTACATTACTTCCGGTCCGAATTAGGTTGTTGCATGTTGTTGAGTGGATACTTGAATGTATTACCTGTACATGCAGCTTAATCTCTTCTAGAATTGCTGCATTCCACTGTAAAATTTTTTATTTTCATATGACAAGTTGCATGATAAATGAATATTTGTATTCAGGAGAACAGACAGAATTAGAGAATTTTTACCATTTAAGTATTTATAAAAACAAAATAATGGCGTGTCCTATATTTTTAAGTTTGCACAATTGTATTTAAAATGATAAAAATTGTAGTAAATATTTATTATATTCATGGGTGTTGGCTACTAGACTTAGGATCACGTTTATCACCCAGATCAGGCATCTCCAACAATAAAAATAGTTCATCCGGGTACTTTCTCTTCAAATATTTCTTTCAAAAATTTTAAAAGAAAAAATTTAGCATGAAAAGTTTCGAAATATCTTTCATTTGGAGTCGACTTTAACTGTAGGTCCCGTCAGCCATGTTATAAAATTATACCACAAATAGAGTGGTGTAAGAACCCGACGGTCTTAATCCTAACTGATGAGTGCTAATGACGATAGTATATATGTATGGTTATGATAAAGTGTAATTACAAGATTTAAATTTATAAACGTTGTAGAATTTCTTAAATCAACTACTATTTAACGAAATTAATGAGAAACGTAGTGGTGCAGTAGTTTTGGTTTTAAGCAAATTTGTCTTCAACTTTATTATTAATATCAGGTTAATGCGGTGGATTTTTTTTAACACGCATCTGTATCGATACAAACATGAGCCAATTGTAAATGAATGACATAATTATGCTGTAAATAAGATAAATATTCAGTGTAACAGACACATGTCATAGTATCGGTAGCCTACACCTGATATAAAGTGCACTTAGGTTGCATGGATATTCCCAACCAATAAGGTTTTCAAATAATTGTCTGTGGTATTGTGTTCCATAATTTGTTTCTTTTAAAATAAGAATGTCAAAGAATGCATGAAGCTATTATTGATATAAACAATTTGTGTTACTCTCTGTTTATTTGTCACAGCAACGTTTGAATTTATCCCAATGTTATTCTTTTTCCTACGTTATTAAGTAAACATATTTGTGATAATGATATATTTCGTAGCAAACGTCAGGGTACTTTTCAACTTTTTCCAGTAAAAAAAAAAAAATTAAAGTTACATCTGTAAACATATTGTAGTACATGCAGTTTAATTAATTTAAAAAGTAAATATAAAATAAAAAAAATTGAACAACATTCTCTAGGCCACACAATGCAGTATACGCAATTGTGTTGTCACTAACATTGATTAGGATACGCAGCAATGGCTAAATAAATTGTATAGCACAGTGCGTTTATCTCTTTAGCTATGAAAATAAACGAAATAATTTATGAATTCACTCATAATTATGAATTAAAGGGTAAAGGCGGTAACTTTTGACCACTTTATGAAAAAATGAAGCAGAATAGGAATCATATGATGGTAATAACAGATATTTTACCTAGTAAAACAACGACTTAAGTTTTATAAAATTGTTTAATCTTCTAATAGGTAGTTTGTTGGCTGTTAAAATGTGAAAACATGGTTCAAATCCAAGGTCATACATGTCCTACAAAACGAAACAAGGAAAATATTTCTGCGAAGTCATTGCAGAATTTTGTGGGGAAAAACCTCTAGAAATAACTATAGATTTGCCATGAGAAAGTTGCTTAAGTCAGTTGTTCGCATGTCGGAAAATTAGCCCACACAACAAAGTGATGTGAGAAGGCTAGGTGCAGAACCTGACTGAACAATTGTAAGTAAATGTGTGTGTAATTTTTAGAATAATATTCAAATCTATTAAAACCTACCTTAATACACCCGATGCTTATCTTAGTTCGGCGAAAAAGAATATAAAAAAAGCTAAGTTTTTGTAATGATGAAGATAGATTCTTAGTGTTGAAGTTTCCCTTCACATTACACCAAGTTCCTTCAATTGAACATTTCAATCATGAGTGTCTCGTAGGTCTTTTGCCCAGTTTAAGCGACGCAGCAATGTTGTTAATGTAAAGATAATACGCCATATTAGCGGAAAAAAGACAACAATAATTACGAAATCGATGATGTCTGGCGGAATGTTTTTGTAATATAGCAGTGAGTGAAACGGATAATTGACACTGGGTAAGGGTTATTCAAATGCCGACTGTTCCAACTTCCACATGGATATGATGTCTGGAAAAAATATATGTCTCGGTCTCGTAGACCATCTTCTTCAGAAATCATGTTTGTGGGAATTCGGTTAGTACAGGACAGCGTTTTACTTGGCGATGTCGCACGACGCCGCTAGTGTTGTGGTCAAGTAAAGCTTATTGGTAATCAAAGCTAGCACATCAACCTTTCCTACCCAAAGATAAAACGCTTTAAAACAATATAGATATAGCTTAAAGCAGATCTTTTGCAGCTTTTATTACTGGTTTTATTACAGGGTTGTACGAGTCTTCGCCAATATCTCAACATGTTTTAAATATTTAAGACGTTATGGTAAGCTACAGACATTGAAAAACGAGTGAAGTGTTCTTTTAGACCGTTGTCCTGGCTTAAAGTATTGTCGAAATTTAGCTGAGCGTTAGAGTTACTTTTATAGTTGACAGTGTAAGCAAGCTAATTTTTTTTTTATTTTTTTATTTTTATTTATTTATTTTTTTTTGGGCAACGAAGCGAAACAAAATTTTTTGATGTTTTATCATCCTCATAAGTCTGCACAGCGTCGAATTCGATTGTTTTGAGGGCCAACGAAGCGAAACAAAATTTTATATTTTTATGCAGTCAGCGTAGTCTAGTAGGTAGTGCTGTTTGGCTTATATAAGCGAAAGGCCAGGATCCGAACCCCGGTCAGACCATCCAAAAACGAAATAAGAAAAAAATATTTCTTCAGCGCTTGCCTCTAACAGATTTTTGGGCAAAAACTCTGAGAGTAAATAAAAATAGCATGAAAAGTTTCGCAAAAATCTACGTCGGACGCATTTTAAACTGTAGTATGCCGCCACAACAACCATAAGGTGTGAGGAGTTTAGGCGTAATCCTGATAGAAAGTATTGTAATGGCCAATTATGTATGTATGTGAAATATAGCGCATAGAATGATTTCATGACACCTTTGATGAAGAATTAATTCAGAGTTTATTTTTTATTTGTTTTGCTTATGCCTTTTGCATGCAACTTGAATTACGCTGCAGTAGGAAAACTGTTATGTTTGCTGCCTTACGTTTAGTGTGTTTATTAATCGCATAACACAAATTATTTAATTATGAACATTCCATTCAATTTTTATATTAGAAAAGTTCTCAGCAAAAAAATTTTTTGTTTCTTTGAATTTAAAGTTTGCGTAAGTTTCATTCTGAGGTTGTAATTCATCAGGATAATAAACTAAGATTATGGTACTACTTAGATACAATATATATGTAGGTGACACTGGCTTATGTTTAACGACAATAGAATCCTAGAAGAATGACACTCTCAACAAAATTCAAAATAAAGAAAGACATAAAATATTCATCAAACTATCTTCAAGAGTTCTATAGCTCGATCTTTTTATTTCAACTAAATCTTTGTGCTACACATCACAAGTTTCAACTTGAAAATGTATTTTAATTCTGTCACAGTTTGCAAAGTTTTACTTTTATGTGCCCAAAAATTTGTTATTCTCTCCATAAAAATAGAAGAACGCCCTTTAACTGTTAGTATAGTTATTACGTCTTAATGAAATTTATTGACTCACATAATAAAAATGTTCCTTTTATAAAGCTTTCTGGTTTAAGATGAATTTAAATAATATTTATATAGTGTTCGTATAACTTTTCTTTCCCTTTTTAAGTAATTGCAAAGACTGTTTGAACATTTGGGTTTGGATTTTCTATAAACACAACTCATAGAGTTTTGCAGCCAGATTAAGAATAATTTTACACAAAAAGTTGACTTATTTAAATACTCTTTGTGTGGTAAATACTGGTTGTTGTGAATTTGAGAATTTTTTGGCAAATTTTTCTTCATTAATGAAAAGTACCTGTACAATTCACTTACCCCAAATTTAATTAATTCTTTTTTTTTTTTTGCTTCATTTTTAAGCTTAAATTGTCCTTAATGCTAAGCAACTAGTGTAAATATTTAGGATACCTACTTTGCTTACTTACTCCTCTTTGCCATCACCAGGTGCTTTTAATTTATTTTCCGTCTTCCGATTTGTATGTAAACCCACAACAGTTACGAGTTTCCATAACAGCACTTGATTGTTCAAGACCTAAAATAAATACTTTCATATTCGCAAATGGAAATCACCACTGAATTAATTTAAGAAAATCATACAAGCACATACACGCAAATATCTAGTTGAGTACTCATTCTAATTTAAAAACGTACACAGTTAACATTGCATAGTTTGTAGTAACAAGAGTAATAACTTCAAACAGCTCAATTTAATTTAACGCACTACAAGTACTTACAATTATACAACAATAGTTTGTAATAACAAAAGAGAGAAAAGAAAATGAGAAATTTATTGAAAATCATTATGGGAATTTGAAACATGGGTGTACATGTACAGTATCAGTCGTTATATTTGTATCAGTGGTTTTTTAAATGCCAAAAGCGACACGATGAGCTTTTATTATTCTTTTCGGAGCATAAAAAAAAACGAAAATAAGTTCTTCGTGGTATAAACAGAATAAACGCGACACTGCTAATGCAGCAATCTCTCAGTAGAAAAATACATGGCTAGATATGGAAGTGATTACGTTAGAGATAATGCGACAACAATCAAAACTTCGCTGCTTTGTTTTAAGGGTAATTTCTACTTTTGTTTCGAAGCAATGAGAGAATTAGAACTAACAATGAGAGGATTTGTGCTGTTAATACAATAACATACACAAAATTGGAGGTTTAAAAGCGCGATATAATGAAATATAACTTGAAAAAATGTTTTAGTGGCACTATTGATAAAGATTTATTATATTTTTTGGTTTGATTTGATTATGCTTTGCCTGTGCTGCCTGTATTATAATTAATAGTCATGCATGCTTACTTAAGACTGTTATTGCACTTATCTTGTATTTGCTGCGTTGCATCTATTGTTTATAGCAATCTTACTCATGTGTATTCTCAGTGATAAGTCTCACTTTATACTCACATTTCTATCATTTGTATCCTACGTTCTCCTTAGACGTACGTAGAAATTTTATGTTTTTAATAATTTTTTTTTTTTTTTTTTTTTTTTTGGTTAAACTGTATAAATTTTTCTTTACATGTTAGCAGTGTATATCCATCTATAATCCTCCATAGCATTAACCAAATAGAGGTTCAATAAGTAAATTCACTTAGTACGTGTAGAACGGTTACACATATTCGGATTCGGACTTCATTCCCTATCGACTATCATTTCCTATCGAGCACACTAACCGAAAGTAGGCCTATTTAAAAGTGTAAGCAGTTAATCAGGATCCATATTAAGATTTTCAGAAAGAATAAATAGATCATAATAGAACTCCTATAATTTTCTTACCTTTAGTAGAAATATTTGTTTGCCATTTAAATACACAAAAAATATTTAAAACAAATTTAA
>QOCX01003895.1:0-13488 GCA_005959815.1 Sarcophaga bullata | reverse complement strand
ACCTCCTTGCATGATAGGAGTCAGGTCATATTCCTACTAAAGGACACCAAGGCTCTAATTGCAGTTGGATTAGCAGAGAAAATTTTTAAAACTGCAAAGATTTCTTTTTGAAATTTGCTAAGGATCCACGGTAATGTAAACAATTCTGCAAAACGGACAGATTCAGAGAAACCACTAGTGCCACAGCGTTTGCCATTTGACGTCTGTTTGCAAAACTAGAACTCGTACTTCTTCCCCATGCCTACCATAACATAACACAATTGATCATTAGCCAGTTGCTTTAGTCAGTATTACAACCTAGTTTCTCACATCACTTATGTTGTATTGTGTTAATTATATAGACGAGTGGCAGCGAGAGCTACAGTTTAAAGTCGATTTCGAACGACAGATTTTTTAGAGAAACTTTTTCATGACAATTTTTCATTTACTCTGAGAGTTATTGCTAGAAATCTGTTGAGAAGCAATTGCCAAAGAAATATGTTTTCATATTTCAATTTGCCGGTGATATTTGAGCTGGGGTTTGAACCGTGGCTTCACGTCTAATAAGCCAACACATTACCTACTAGACTATGACGACTACCACTCCTGCCATCTTGTTAAATTCGGTTTACAGATGGCTAAGTGTACTCCCAACTCCACCAGGAAAGGAGTTATATGGGTCAAGATGTTGACAGACCTTCAGGCTGACCGTTTCATGAATCGAAAACAATACAATGAGAAGACTTATGCGAAGTAAATACGGCAATTTTTCTAGATTAGCGGTAACAAGGCTGCTTTTAGGAGCCTCTTGTCATTATTATTGTCTGAATTCGGTTGAAAAAGAAGAGAGGATGAATAGGTTGGATGGTGGAAAGAAGTTTAATTTTTGAAAATCCCTGGTTTGTTTTCAGCTTAGCGGTAATAAGACTGCTTCTAGGTGCCTCTTGTCATTATTATTGTCTGAATTAGGTGGAAAAAGAAGCGTGGACAGATTGGCTTCTTTAAAGAAAGGCTCTCCTTGTGAAACTATGATGTGCCTCTTGTAAGACTGTTCGATACCATCATTTGTAGCATCATTTACAGAACGGTTTGCTTCTGATTCCATATGTGCACCTAGCTAACAACCCTAGTTTTATATAAAGCCTTGCCAATTCGCCTCTTATCCGGTTTTTTTGTTTTTCCTTTCTTTCATTTTTAAACGCCTCAATAGTGATAAAACTATTGTTAGTTAGTTTTATTTGTTTGTTTTTGTTTTTCATTTTTAGGTTTTCGCTTTATTACTTCACAGATAAAGTCCTTAAGGATATCAGGCTGTTCACCGTATGCTCAATATTTTACATGTCAATGTGTGAGTTGGTAAGTGTGTGTCTGCTGTTGCCTTAATGATAAAACATAAAAGAACATCTTTGGAACTTACTGTTTAACATTGTTCATGTATTGGGGTGGGTGGTGTGGTGTGGCAAAGTGTATGAGCGTTGAGTGTATGTTAGTGAGTGAGTCTAAAAGTAATTGTGTGTTTAATCTCTTGGGAAATACATGCCAAAAAACCCACATGTGCCTAGCAGTACTCCTACATTTACTCTAATCTTTCGAAAACAATCACTTGCTATATCGTCTACTACTGATTTTCATTTCTATGCCAGGCACACACACATGTAACACATTGTATATAGACATCCTTATTAACAGTGTGTGTGAGCGTGAGTAAAGAGATATTCACTGCAGCCATAAATAAATGAAATTCTTGAGATTTTTAAAGAATGAAAATAAAATTTTAATTTCACTTTTTAAATGACAAAGTGAAACGTTGTTTCTGAAGGTACATGTTGTTCTCGGAGTAAATAATCCACTGAGGCTGGAAGTGGAAGCAATATATCCATCATAAAGGGTCAATATGTGACCCATTTATTCATAAATCATCACATACACACTGCGTATATGCCTTTATACCTTGAAACCAATCAATTAATTTTAAAACTGAATTTAATTAAGAAAATAATTGAAGCCTAAGGCCACCTTATTAAGCCGAAAATAATCTTTGAATCTTTCATTATCTCTTTCGAACTGGTATTGAATTTGCAAATACTTAGCATTTGTTTTGTCCATCAAACAGTTAATTCAACCATCATGATTATCATCATTATCATTATCATTATCATCACCATCTCCACCATCTCCTCCACCATCATCATCATCATCATTATCCTCATTATCGTCACATTGATTATTTTAGTTAATTGATCGAATTTAAAACAATTCAATTAATTAGTGGCTGTATTAAGTTGTCGTCATTAGAATATTACAAATACAAATACATTTACAGCACAGTACAATAACAGTTTATATAACAAATATCTTGGCATGTTTGTCTGTACACTGTATTAGGGTGGCTATCCTATTGGTCTTTGCGGTTTTCGTATCTGTACGCTGTATGTACTCCAGTTGCGGTTAAAGAATTTAAAGAGAACGTATAATAAGCGAAGAGATAAACTATTTCCATTAGTATTTTGGTTTACATTTTCATCATTTCGTTTTCTTTTAAGCTTACCCCGCAATATTATCACAGAGGGTGTGTTGCGTTCAAACTAATGTTTTTGTAACAAATGCCAAAACAGCATCAGAGGATTAATAACATAAGAGAATAGAAAAATACTTTTTCGGTTGAGAACAGGGTTCCCCATACAGTCCACAGTTGCTAGAGAAGTCATTCAATAGAAAGACTAAAGCAGTGCCCCGTGAGAATTGTGATTTAGAACAGAAATCAATGCCCAGGCTAGACATCTCGAACATAACGAACATGAAAAAATATCTCTTTGGCGACTATCTCTCAAAAGATTTCTCTGAGAGAACAAAAGTAAAATTGTCATGAAAACTTTCTCAAAAATCTGCCATTCGGAATCGATTTTAAACTGTAGGTCCAGCCGCTTAAGTACAAATTAACACACACAATATAAGTGCAGTGAGAAATGAGGTTGAAATCCTGACGTAATGACCAAATACGTATGTATGTACGTTATGTAATGGATCAGTTCTCTCCTTATCCATATTACCTAAGCAATATTTGTGTTAAGAGATACCCCCTCCTTTTAACTTTAGAGATTTTCCCTACAATATCTTCTCTATTCGGCTTGCCCTGCCAAATGTCAAAAAGCTGCTCGTTGTCAACAATAACAATTTCCAACCTAGCACCTAATATGAACCAGATGTTTCCTTCTGGAATGCGCTAATGCCACACAGGTTCTAAGACTATGTTTCAATGCGTCATTCTCATCGTCACAGGATCTACATGTTGGGCTTAAAACAATCCTCATTCCAAGTAAGTCTATCCTGAACCTACAGTGCCCTGTTAAGAAATCGTTTACAAACTCAGGTTCTATCTGCGTAGATTCTGTAGATGCCTGACTCAGATCTCCTCTTATTTTAGTTACTCAGCCTCACTGATTTTCAGAAGATTTTTCTTTTCTTTTATCTTCGATTTTGGCTCCATTAACGACCTGGAAACTTCAGTCCTTGCAACGTGTCTGCTAGCTCATGGTCGAGAATCTTCACTTTACTCAGCCTAGAAAAGCCAGTAGAGCCTGGCAATTCGGCTGGTTCCTTCACGCTAACAATGAAATTGAACCTTCTGTCTTGAAACCCTTTTGAGGGTTATGTGTGTAGAGCACTTTTGGACCCATTGGTAGAAACCTTAAGTATCCCAATTTGAACTTCCGGATCTTCAGGCTACAGGTCCACCTTATTCAAAATTTCGAACAAAAAGGAACCTATGTTTTAGCAGGAGCTCAAAGACAAGTGTTTGTAACATTGATGAGAAAGTATTGAGGACAACGGTATGGTGTTCTAAAGTCAATCATGATGGCTCGATGGCCTGCTGTTATCAATTTTCTTCTTTTTGTTTTCTTTTATTTCTTATTGACCCTTTAGCTTCGTTGTGTTCAAAATATAATTATTGTGTGTTGTGTTGTTGTTGTTGTAATTTCGTATTTATTTAGTAATACAGACGCGTCAATCTCGTGGATCAATTAATTCATATTTGTATCGCTTGAATACAAGTTTTGTTAACTTCGTTTAGAGAATTGTAATTAGATTTGCTATCGTTTCGTTTTATTTCTTCATTTTACTTAAAAAACAACAAAAAAACATTTTACGATAGAATTTAATTTCAACATGAAGGAAGTTCTGCTTAATTTGAATGGTTTTTGATGGGGTGTCCATATGTGATATGGTATGAGTATGGAGTTTCTATGAAAAGTAACTAAGAACAGTTTAAAATGTTGTTTTCGATGTGATAGATTTGAGATTCAATAATTACTAAAATGTAGAAGAAATCATAGGCTGGCATATAACTCAGTGGGCATTTCTAGGGGAATCAATCATCATATCAATCATACAAGATTGAGGAGATTTTTTTGTTATGAACGTATGCTATTAAAGGAAATTAAATAAACAAACATTAAAAAGCCTTTTATTTTTGCCTTTGTTAGTGGAATTATATTTTAAAAATCATCATCTTTGTTGATTGATCATTTGCTTGACAGTTCTTCAAGCAAAATCAACAAATACCTTTAAAAGAATTTTTTTTCAATTTTCAAATTTATTTACAACAATTTTCTATTTGATTACAGTTAGTTGAAATTTAAACTTAATAGAATATTGTTGTTGAATCTCTGTTGATTTAGTTCATGAAGGATTGAAAAATTTATGATAATTTATGGTAAAATTTTTGAATTGAATTCTTTCAAAGATGATTGACTCTACACACAGTATATCACAATATATACTTACTATTCAATAGAAATTGTTTTATTTTATTGAAATTGTATTGTTTTTCCATATGAATGCACAATTAAACCGAATAATTTTGTTCTGGTAAATCATAAAATTATGCCAGGCTTGAACCTTTAAAGAAATTTTTGTTGAAATGTAAGCAAGCACAACACAATGGACTGTATTTGCATACCCAAATATTTATACACAAAATATACAATAAATACATACCAACAACAATAATAATAATAATAAGAAAACATAAATAATAACAGACGAACGAAAAAAAATATTCTTTTTTTTATTCACATTCAAGCACTTTGATGGGAACACTTGATTGTAAATAATAAATCACAAAATTACTTGGAATTGAGATTGAGATTGATGATTCATTGTAAAATGTAATCCAACAGATCGATAAATATAAAAATAATTAATACAGCACTTGAATAATATTAAACAATAAGCCTTGGCTTCTCTGGATGAAAACCATCAATTTGACATTGACATCGGCTTATGTGGCGTTATTAGCAAACACTTGACTCTTAAGAAAATCCCTACAAAAAAGTCCAACGAGGTCAAGCGTATAGTTCTGATATCCCAGTTTATATCACCTCAACATGAAATGATCATGCCTCAAATCGTTTGTGCCGAATATCATTGGAGACTGAGGCCAAAAGAAGTTAGTAATCATCGTCCAATAGTAATTGCCATTGACATTAATGGCTTGGCCCATGTCGTTCTATAAGGAATAAGCCTCCAGCTCAACATCCACACCAAACACCGATTTTTTGGGTTCTTATGGACTCATTGGATCTCATGTGGATAAGTATTGTCTCCAGTTCTACAATTTTGATTGTCCACGTTTCCATTCTTCCAGAAATAACCGACATCGGAACAGAACACTCATTTCCGTGAAAAATTTTAATATTTTCACGCGTTGTTGTATGATATATCTCTTGATAGTAATCAACAATTAATTTGACAGATGTAGCTTTAACAAAATGGCCGCCAAAATTTTGTAGCGCCTATTGGAGGGCCTGTACTAAGGCATAAACTTAGTGGGCTGTCACTAGACTTATTGACGAAATAAATGATTGCCAAAGTCAAATGAAACTGAGCATCGCAACAGTGTTCAATTTCAAAGGAATATGACTATACACGATCTGGATTTTCCTGTTTAATACACGTATCCTCAACCCACGAGTAATCCTTATTTTATAACGAAAATCCTGCAAAATATCTCCTAGAAAATATTATCCAAAAACATGATGACCTAGAGCATTATGCTTAGCTCCTCTGTTGATTGATGGTGCAGTACCTGAATATAATATGTGAAGTAGTTGAAGTTGTCTGCTTATCTTTTGAATATTTTGAAGACCAAAAGAGGAGCTTCCTAAATATCATTGCTATCATGGCCTAGCATAGCGGCAGAAGTCTTTTCTATTTCGCTGATGATAAAAACTCTGAGCAGTTGTGTGTGTCTAAGGATTATGTTGTTCAAGCATAAACAATCAATCTTCACAATCATTTATTTCCCACATACAACCCAGTTCTGTGCTTTAACCTTTTCATATTTACAGCGAGAGCGAGCGAGCGCGAGTTTAAGACAGAGAATAAAAAGGAAATCTTTTTGCATCAAAAAAAAAACGAAAAAAAAACGAAAATAATTTTAGCAGTTTGAGAAGAAAAGCGATTGGTTAACAACAGATATATAGTATTGTGAACAAAGAATAGCAACAAATAATAAAATCAGCGGCGCGTTTTCATCTAGAGTACCTATGAATTTCCTAGAGCGAGTTATTATTAGTTTGTTATGATGTTATATTTTGTTGTTGTTAATTGTATTTATTGTTGTTTTGTTGTATGATTTGTATATGTATTCACATAAATCAATCATAACTTTATTCCATATATATTATTATTTCCATTGCATATCTTAAAAATAAATGATGATCTCATATTATTGATTTTATTTTTAGGGACAACTTGCTTAAGAGAAGATATTCCCTAGGATTACAGATTTTTGCAGTGATTAGTTTTTTTGTTGTTGTAAGAGGTTGGTTATTTGTTTATTTTATCTGTGGATTAGAGCAAAATTCCGAAAGGTATAACTAATTCGTAACGTAACGTAATGTATTGTAACGTAACGTAACGTAATGTAACGTAACGTAACGTAATTGTTTTGGAAAAAAAATTGATTTTCAAAAAGAAGTAAAAAAATAGTTTTTGCTGGTGCTTGAAAGTCTACAACAAATATTTTTACAGCGTTGTAAAATATATACGTGAGCCAAGCTTCAAACTCCGGGGTCAGACCCCCTCCCCCCCCCCCCCCCCCCCCCCTGACTCTCCGAATACAGAACGGAAATATGAAAAAATATTTCCTTGGACGACTTTTTCTCTTTTGTCGATTTAAGGCAAAAACTCTAAGACCAAATAGAATTGCCATGAAAAGTTTCTCAAAAAAAAAATTTGCAGCCGGAGTTGATTTTGAATATAGGCCCGCCACTTATGGATAAAATTTAACACTAGCAACCTAAAGGAAGGTAGAAACTATGTCGTATATCCTTGCTAAAAGGTTGTAATGAACAATTATGTATGTATGTAGTCTTATTACAGTCCTTATCAAATTACACTCAACCATTTCGTCTCAATCAACAAAGATTCTGCTGACCTACCTCTGAAATAACTGCCTGATAAGGTATCTGTCAGCCGTTCCTTAACCAATTCAAATTTCTTAAGTTTTTTCTTTCTTCTTTTCATTTTAAAAACTTCTTTTAAGTCTCCATTATGTTTTAACAACCGAATAACAAACGTAAACAAGCTAAAGTACAGAACTTTCATTTTAATTTTGTTTGACCAGTTCCAGTGGAAAATAGTTCCTTAAAAATTTCCTTTTTTTTTTTTTTTGTTAATGCGATGATGAAATTAAGTTTTCCCATAAAACAAAAAAAAAGAAACTAAAAACGTTTTTATAGGAAAGTGTACAAGAGCAAGTATTTAACAAATTACATGCAAAATCTTTGCACATGAAAACTATTTAAGAAGTTTTCTTTCCATACAGTTTAAGGTCATCATAAATTTTTCCTTTACCAGAGAGAGTCTTTAAAATAACAAATTATTTCAGAGTTTATTATGGTAAAGAAGGAAAAATTGTTTTTTTTTCTTTTAGTGCGTGTTTTCTTGTTTTTATGAAATCTATGACTTCAAAATAAGTTGTTCTTACACAAATACCAGAAAGAAACTTAATCCAGTGCGTATGTAGCACAGTCCTTAAGCTGAGCTAAGTTACAACAAGTTTAGGACAAGAAAGTAAAGGAGGAAACCTCACTCATAATAAAACTAATATTTAAATTTCATCTGGCACACACTTGATACATATGATTAGTCGGTCATTACAGCAAATTAGCCAGGATTACAACCTAGGCTTCTCACATTCAATTATGTTTGCGTGTGTTAATTTTGAGATACATGAGTGGCGGCGCCGTATAGTTTTTAAAGTCCAGTCATAAGGATCCACGGGAAATGTAAAGAATCTTGCAAAAACGGAGGGAATTCATTGAGAAATTCACTAGTGCAACAGCGCTTTGCCATTTGATTCTGTTTTTCCAAAACTAGAACTCGTAACTCTTCTCCATTTGCTTCATAAACATAATACTATAATTGGGTCATTGCTTAGGTCCTTTGAGTCTGGATACGAAACTAGTTTCACTTCTATTACTTATGTTGTGGTGGTGTGCTGTTAATTTTATTTACTGGGGATGCGACGGGGAGCTACAGTTTGATAGTTCATTGACCGAACGACAGATTTTTTTTAAAAAATCTTTTTCATGACAATTTTTTATTTTGCTTTCAGAGATTTTGCCATGAAATCTGCTAAGAGCAAGTGGGCCGCAAGATATCTTTTTTTTATCATTTTTGTGAAGATATCTGACCTGGGATTTTGCAAAGTAGTCCTCACGCCTAAGGAGGCCAACACACTATCCACCAGACTACGGCGACTTCAGGTACTCAACCCTCCCCAATCGCGGACAGTGATACAGAGGCCTAATACTCCTTTATCCTCTGTACTTTTTCTACGAACTTTAACACATGCCCAGCAGAAATTCGGCAAGGAGGTTCTGCCCCAGCAGTTTAGAGTTTTTTTTTTACCAAAAACTCTACTTTGAGAGGCACCTGCCGATTGAAACATTTTGTTCATATTTCGTTTAGTTTGGAGCATGAATTTAAGCTGGATTCGAACGCGGCTGCCACATCTAATAAGCCCACCGAAACATACTACTACTAGACTACAGCTGACTAACATTCCTCCATCTTATTAAATTCAGGTTTTGCGGGAGGGCTAATATGCTACCAATACCACCAGAATGATCCGAAAAATAAATTGAGGAGACTAATGGACAGTAAGTAGGGCAATTCCTCTGGATTGTTGTTAGATTAGGGGACTTGATTTTATCGAGATGTTTGACCTGGGGTTTGAACCGTGGCCTCACGTCTAATAAGGCAACAAGACAACGGCGACTTCAACTTGCATGGAAGATTAAATTTTCCGTAGAGATCTACTAAATTGTCACAGTTTTTCACTTAGAAAACTAAAAACCTTTCACACTGATGGAGTAATGCTTTTACTTCGAAGTCACCATTAGCGCACAATAAAATCAATCTGACTCACTGTAATGTACTGGCTTTTGTTTTGTTAAACTTTACCTGAAATAGTAAAGTTTTCTGATAAAAAAGAAAAAAAACAAAAAACAAAAAACAAAAGAATATAAATGCCTGTGTGTGTGCATTATATTTTATTAAATATTCAACTCAAGTTTAAATATGCAAAAGTATGAGAGCGCATATGCATTTAAAAAACTTTTGAACATTTTAAATACTTTTTTCTTTCCTTCTTTTTTTTTAATCTCTTTCTTCTTGAATAGGTCTTGGACTTTATGTTGGTTTTTTTCTCTTTTTTCGTTTTTAAAGAAAATAAAATGAAAGTTTCTTTTTCTTTTCTTTGTTTTTTATTTTTCTTTTTTTGTTTTAAAAGAATATGCAGCATAAGAATAGAAAAAAAAAAGAAACTTTAATTAAAACATGAAAAAAAAGAAAAGAAAAAGAAAAGAAACCGAATAAACCCATCAAGCAAGAAATTAAATTTTCTTGTATTGGAATTTAATAAAAAAAAAATCTGCATACAGGATACCATATGTACACAAGGAGTGAGAGAGAGAAGAGAGAGATAGAGAGAAGAGATATATATGTACAGAACAATTTACAAATATTATTACAAGTGTTTGACACCAGATTTAGTAGCAGATTAAGGATAACCAAACAACAGAGGAGTATAAAGTACAGCACAAAGTCAATAGATTTTAAACGATTCAATGAATTTAAGAAATATTTACAGCAGCATCTCTCTCTTCTCTCTCATCTCTCTCTCTTTCTCTCTCTCTCTCTCTCTTTCTCTGAAGTATGCAACAAAACGTATTATGTGGTCCTTATCTATTTATTATTTAAATAAAATCAGAAAATTTAAATTCTATTGGGTCATGGAAAAACTCTACCTCGGTTTCCGCAAAGCGTATGAGCTTGACGGCTAAAGGGCTTCTCTAAAACGTGAGATAAATTTCTTATCAAGCTTGGCCCTCAATAGTCTCTTAGTATTCATAGCACATGGCATCTGTAACCTTCATTTTTGGTTACATAATCAATAATGGAGTTGCCGTAGTCTAGCTGGTAATATACTGGCTCATTAGACATGAGGCCACTGTTCCAAATCTCAGGTCAAATATCTCCATCTAATCCAAATATGAGAAATATTTCTTGGGCGACTAGCTCTCAGCATATTTCTGGCAAAAACTCGGAGAGTAAAAGTAAAATTGCCATTAAAAGTTCTTTAAAAATCGGTTGTTCGGAATCGACTTTAAACTGTACGGCCCGCCACTCATGCATAAAAATTAACCCACACACATGCTGTGGAGAAGCTAGGTTTTAATCCTGACTGAAGAGACCAATTATGTTTGTATGTAATCAGTAATCAGTCATCATCCCATTAGTAAAGCTTGCTCCATTGTCTATAACTTTGCGATTTTTATTGTTCTTGCAGAAAATACGATTCAATGCGGTTGACGACCCAGAAACCCCTTGGAAATAAAACATCTCTCAGAGTAGATTAGCAACTCTCTAAATGCTTCCCTTATAAAATTCTGTTTGCTGGCATACCTCTTAAGCCAACACAACACTATCGCAGCTTTAAAGTCGCTATAGTGTAGTAGATAGGGTTTTGGCTTATTATAACAGAGTCCATGGTTCAAATCCCAGCTCAGACATTGCAAATAAAATATTTTCTTCCTCTCAGCACGTTTCCGGCAAAAAAATCTGAGAGTAAAATAAAATAGAAGTCGCCGTAGTCTAGTAGGTAGTGTGTTGGCTTATTAGACGAAAGGCCAGGGTTCGAATCCCCGGTCTGACATCCAAAACGAAATATGAAAAAAATATTTTCTTCGGCGGTGTTCTTCTCAGCAGATTTTTTTAGCAAAAACTCTGAGAGTAAATAAAATTGCCATGAAAATGCTTCTCAAAAATCTGTCGTTCGGAGTATGACTTTAAACTGTAGGTCCCGCCACTCATGTATAAAATTAACACACACAACATTAAGTGGTGTGACAAGCTAGGCCGTAACCCTGACTGAAGGGGTTGCAATGGCCAACTATGTATGTATGTATGTAAAATAAAATTGCCATGAAAAAGTTTCTCAGAAACCTGTCGTCCATAGTCGTGCTAAACTGTAGGTTCCGTAGGTCAATTACTGATTCCAGAATACTTTTTCTATGACCCAATACTTGTATACTTTTTACATTGTTATAGAGATTGTTTATCATTTAAATTTCATTTAAAAGAAATTTGATTTAATAATTACAGCATAGCAAAGCCCATCGTATATAAAAAATCGAAAGGAAAAAATATAAAAAGAAAAAGAAAGAAAAGCACAATCAACTTTAATTCAATTGGAATTATTTTACCAATAGAAATGAATGCCTTCTCTCTCATCATATACTCTCAGAATCTGTTGCAAATTATTCAAGGAAATATAATCGAATTGTCAATGATATGAAAATGAAATGAAAATGAAAAAGAAAAACGAAACAAAACAAAAAAAAAAACAAAACACAATACGAAGATATTCTGTATCAAATGGTAAACAAAATTGAGTTTAAGAAATGCACACACACTCAAGTAAACAAATACAACAACAACAACAATACAGCTGTCGTATGCAAAATTGAGCACAAGAAAGGATTACAATGATATACACAACCACAGGCATAGTCGGCTGCACCACATTAAGTTATGTAGTCGGGCATAAAAGGCATACGAAGGCATGCATAAAAAATGTATTTATTTTGTACACACATACATCAAATAACTCATGCGTATGAATGTCAATGATTGCATTTATAAAACACTGGCAATATTCTCTTCACTATCTGCACTGTCTATCGCATATTTTATATAATAAAAATATACAAAGGAGAAGTCCTGAGAAGTTATATGGCACTTTTAAAATCTGTAGGCCACATTCTTTCTAAATTTTAATCACCTTTTCGTCTATTTCGCTTGGAACAACTATCTCTGATTTTGTCCTAGATTTGTTGTTATGTCAGGAGAGAGGTTAAGGAAAGAGCTGTCATATCGGTGATTTGTCAGGTAACTATAACTCCCATGATGAATCTCTTAAAATTACTCACATTTCTACTACTACTATCTTATCCAACTCCATTCATAAAATAGAACTCGAATAAGCACGATTTATTTGATGTTAAAGTTGTTAAATGAAAGGGTCCATGCATGTCACCAAAAACATATTCTTATGAGTTGTATTGTAAAGATTGACTATAAAACTTTTATTTTCACATACTCCAAACAGATTTCACTCTCAGTTAATACCAGCCTCCAGCTGAGGTTTTAAATTTTGCTGCGCCTGCCTGCCAAACGTGGTGTCACCACCATAACTCCCCGTAAGTTTCTGCAAGCATAAGGCATCTTGGACTTTCCTGGAATTCATTTTCCCAATATAACACATCAAAAGTCCTTTGGTCTAAACTTTAAAGGCGCCAATTAAAAAAACTTTCATCGAATTTTATTGCTTCAGAATTTTGCCAGAAGGTTGACTTGAGGAAAAGAAATGCCTGACAAGCCAAGACCCTTTCCACAACTACTGTGTCATGGTGCTACAGTAGTTTTTACAGGTGCTAATGTTTTGAATTTAAAAACTTAGCCTAATTCCTCTCCAAAAATCATTCAGCTTAGGGCAGACCTGAATCATCAAAAAAAATATCAAAATGACTGCTGATATGGACTTAAAGCCTACTACAGGACATACCAACAACCCAATACATTTCTATATTTCGCTTGCCTATGTGCAATCTTATCAGTCTAGAACATGCGCAACACACTAATACTACTAAGCTTAAATATTTACAATGGCAATGCTGCTCTTGGGTATGACTTTAATATAACAAATCCTACGACAACATCAAACTGCATAGAAAATGTTGATTTTAGGTAAACATGCATGGCAACCCTGTCATTCTAGAACCTGTTATATCAAATCAAATACGAGCTTAATTTGAAAGATTCTATTTATGGTACTGAACATAAAGCAAAGACATAAAATAAGACGTTAGAAGCAGATACCTTGAGACATCATTAAAGGAATTAAAGGAATAATAATGAAGGCATAATAATAATTAC
>QOCX01003894.1:0-15632 GCA_005959815.1 Sarcophaga bullata | reverse complement strand
TTAAATGTTATTGTTGTTGGATTTTTGATCCCTGTTTTCTTTTCTTCTCGTAAACTCCTAAATATATGTTTCTGTAAGCCTATGTACCGTACGATGTGTGTATTTTGTTCTTGTCGGTTTAGTTTGTTTTTTTTCTAAGTTACAACGTTTTCGTATTCGGAATATTGCTATTTGAACATAGTTGTCGGCTTTATATTAGTAACCTGAAGTATAAATAAAGGTTTTCCAGTTAATCTTAGAATTTTTGCTTTTTCTATTGACTGATCAATTAGGTGTAAAGCTACGGGTGGGCTGTGATTAGCAGTTTTCTTTAGGATTCTTATGGTATAGGCATGAACAAAGTGTCCATTTCTCATATCTTAACAAAAATAAGCTATTAAGGAGTAAGGGTTTTCCTTTTACATTAAAGCTCACTTAAACACCTACCGTGATACACCAGGAGGTGATGTTGTGGCCTAACATTCTGTGGAAGTGGGTCAAAATTCGAGTTAAAAACTGAATAAGGGTGTTGCAGCAGATGCTAATCAGTTTAGATCTGAATATCTAAGATACTCTCAAATAGAGATGCTGATAGTTAGTATTCTATTGCTCAGTGTCAGTTAAACAGCGTGATCTCTGGCTATTACCTCAGCCTGTAATACACTACACTACAGTCAGTAAGGTGAAGAGATATGCTCATTTTATAATTCCGAATTGATTGTGTAGGATATTCGAAGAGATTAGCATGTCAGAAGACCATCCCTCTCTGCCTCTTATTTATACAAGGTGCGGACAAGGTGTAGTCAATTTCATTTTTGGTTTTGGAGATAGTATAAAGGGATAGGATATAGAAGAGCCTAGGAACATGTCAGAGGACCAAACCTCCCTGCCTCTTATTTATACAAAGTGCGGATCATTTATAGTTTTAAGGATGGTATAGAGGGATAGAATATAGGAGAGCCTAGAGGGAATAATCTGAAAGCTTGACAGGCCATTATGTCATGTTGCAACAAATGCTGCGTGTTAACTGACTTGTAATTTAAATGTTAAGAGTGTTAAGCATAACAGATAGGGCTTTTGTAGGGCCTGTGTCTCAACATATCTCCTCACTTTATCAAGTATCTTTACCTGGCAAATTTTATTGACAAACAGTCCAACAGAAGACAGTTTCTTAGAGAAGACTCAACGAATAAACGTAGCAAACCATATCAGGACGAAGTAGCCATCCTGCCCTAATAGGAGGCAACATAAAATATCTTTTAAGTCATCATTGGTTTCGATGACCAGAACGAAGTCATCATCTTGTCTTAATAGGTGGCATAAAACATCTTTTAAGTTGAAGTAGCTGCCATTAGCCAACTTACTGAGTATCATTATGCCAAAGAATCTAAAAGCAACACATGTGTAAACTGGTTTATATGACTAGGAACCTGGTTAGGTATTCTAATATGGCTGCCGTAAGCTAAGCTGTTTTCCCAAAAGTACTCAATATTCTTACATGAGGCACGTATTCTGTTCGAGTATTTAACTTTGTTTGACTGAATGTGTTTTAAATATACTTTCTAAGCTTCTTTCGTATCTAATTTAAATTCTTTAATGTGTGCTTTAAATTTTATTTAACTTTCGCGGTGTGTACGGCTCTGTTTAAATTTATAATTTTCTACCCCGTTTTTTTAAATGCTTATTATTGATGTTTTTCGCATTGTTGTTGTTGTTGTTGTTGTTGTTGTTGTTTTTGTTTTGCTGTTATCATTATTATATTTGAGAACTCAATACTATACACTTGAGGCTCATTTGTTTTCTGACCCTATTTAAGTACTTAACTTAAACAGGCAACAACAATAACAACAACAACAACAACAAGGAGAACAATAGCAATAACATTTGAAAAGGTGGCAAACTGTAAAAGGAAAAGGCACACACAACAGCAGTACAGAGGCAACAAAACAATAACAATAACGTTCATAATAATAAAATTATTATTTAAAGGGAGAGTGAGAGAGGAGAGAGAATGGCAGAAGGAGAGAAGAAAAGTTGTATAATTAAATATGCTTGAATATCTTTAAAGTGTTTATAATTCAAGAAATGTTTTGCACAGCTTTGAAAGGCATTAAATATTTAAGAAAGTGACTACTCTCCTCTCACTCTCTCTCTCTCTCTCTCACTCTCTGTACTACGATACACGTTCTCAAGAGAGAAGCAAAAGTACCGGTATTGTGTAATTGTGTTTGTATATGATATATGAATTGTTTGCTTGGCAATTACAACCAGTTGGTGCGTGAGAATGTTTTTTTTTAGAATTCTAAGCTCATATTTGCCTTGTGTTTTCTTAAGAAAATTTCTTTAAAAAAATTTTCTTTTTTTTTCCATTTTCCTGTGTGTTCCTTTTGGATAATTTTCACGAACATTTTTTTTTAATAAATATTTGATTTGTTTTACACGCAGCTAGGCAATTTTGTTTATGTCCAGCGAGAGAGAGAGAGAGAGAGAGAGAGATGAGAGAGGTGCCCAGAGTGCCTTGTGTTACATAAATAAATAAGAAAACATCGACTTTCTTTTATGCTTTTGGCCACACGATTTGAAAAAAAAAAATAAAAAACTTTGTCGTAGACTGTGGTGACCTCTGGTTGTGTGATTTGAAGGGAAAAAATGTGGAAAAGGAAACAAAAAATAGTTCACAAATAATAAGAAAATGGAAACAAGAAAACAGAAAACAGAAAAGAAAGCATAATTGGCCATAATGTTTGCCAGCAGCATCTAAACACAAAATTGGCCTAAAATATTAAATAAACATGCCTACGAGGGTGACGTGATAAGTCAAAAATAATTTTTTTTATTCATTAGCTGTGCTGTTATGTAAAAGTTAATCCCTATTCTAGAAAGTTAATAGTGAAAACCGTCAAAAACTGAATGGAAGATTAAGTACAGTTGCATACAACAATTGTGACTCCCCTGCACATACTCTAGCTTGGCTGGCAGGGTCTTATGAAATCAGCTCATGGTTTTCACCTAATATTAGCTGTTGACAGTGCCAATACGAAAAGGGTGCCTATGAAAGGGCCTGGCAAGGCAAAGTACCCGAATGATATGCAACATCGCTGAGCATCTGGATAAGAAACTCTTGAATTTCCCTTTAAAATCATTAATTTCTGTTTACTACACCTTAAAAACTAGGCTGCCATAACACAAAACTCTCAAATAGAAATTTTGAAAGAAATCTTTCTAACAAAAAATTTTGTTTAAACTTCCTTAACAACCCTCCTCCCCATATTTGCATTAAAATCTATGCTTGAAGTCACTGGCTGGCAGTCGGTATTTATTTTGTAGACAAATTCAACAAACAGCCGCCGTTTGCATTTTATTATCTATTGCAGCTGCAGCTGCAGCTGCAGCCTGAATTTGTTTTGCCAAAAGTCATGCAGCCTACATAATTAGACTGACTGGCTGGCTGGCTGGCTGGCTGACTCACTGACTGCTTGTGTTTACTTGTCTTAAATAGCCAAATTATGTCATACGCCGGGTAAATATTTAAAATGGCTGTCTTTCTCTTTTTTCTTTTGCATTTTGTCAACTCGAAAAAGCACAGACTGTGAGTGATGAAAACTTAAGCGACTATTCCTCCTCCACAATAATCTAAAAGAGTTTTATTTGCCCTCCAGCAAACACTTTTGCCCAACCAAAAAAATAAAGATCATGTTAAATGGTTGCTTAGCTCTAGGGGCTTTATAAACCAGCCCACGTAATTGTATAAGGATGGAGCCGAGAGAGAGAGAGAGAGAGGGTGTTGTGGTGGTGTTGTGTGGGGGCAACAACAATTAATAAAATTTTAACCCAATTAAAAAATGTTATGATTCGAGCAAATGTGGCAACTAAAACAGTCCAAAGCTACTGTGTTTTGCCACTGTTATTGTGGGTTTTTTCTCTCGTTGTTTTTTTTTTTGGGTTTTATTAAACACTGCTGTTGGTTTTTCTTAAGTACGGTGGGTCAAAAGTGTTTCGGGAGTGGTAAGAAATGAATTTTTTGTAAACTATTGTTCGCAAAGGAGTAAGTAACTCAGCAGTAGCAAAAGAACTAACAGGATTCCCAGTCAAATAAGTTTTTTTGATAACAATTTTGAGAAATTTTGGGTTCAAAATGTTTCCACAGGAAGAAAACAGGTCTCGCGGTCAGCATTTGTGCAAATAATATGGAAATTAGCATGAGTGCAGCATGACTAACGAATTCTTGTACAGTCTGAAGTGACAACCACAGTGCTTGAACATTTTTTCTGCAGCAAAAGTGGTCACTCTTATTAGGCATTTCTTGTGTACAATGGTCTCCATAGTTGGCCTACTCGAGGAATTGACAAAATTTTAAAGAAATTTAAAGGCAGTTAAGCATTAAACATGTAGTTAGCCCTGTGCAGCAAGGCATTGTACTCATTACTACTATAAGGGCAAGCGTGCATGGTCGCAATGTACAGAGTGTCTCCCATAAGAGGAAGTGTAAGCGGATAAGTTGCCGTAGTCTAGTAGGTAGTGTGTTGGCTTATCAGTTATCTCAAACAAAACAAAATTTGAAAAAATATTTCTATGGCGTATCCCCCTCAGCAGATTTCCGGCAAAAACTCTGAAAGATTGCCATGAAAAGTTTCTGTCGTTCGTAGTCGACCTTAAATTGTAGGTCCCGCTCCACTCGAGTACATAATTTACATACACAGCATAAGTGTTATGAGAAACTAGGTCGTTATACTGATTAAAAGTTTGTAATGACGAATTATGTATGTTTGTGTGAATGGCTGTACAAGTAGAGAGCCATTGTTAGCCTTCTGTAAGAGGAAATATAGTGGATAAGCCAGATTTGTCAATCTCAGTACGTTTTCCACAATTAAGTCTATCTTATGCCGCATTATGACGTCATTTGTCCTTTGATATGCACCTACATTCATAGAGAATCCAATTCATGCAACAAACGGCTTGACAATCGGCTTAAAATTCAGAGCATCCAATGCAAACTTTGCGAACAAAAATTTCTTCAGTGATGGTTTTGCATTAACAAACAAAATTTATTGTTGCATACGGAATTTGGGAGCGTAGAAGTGATTGTAAAAGACGTATTGCATGCGGAAAATCTGTTTATTAGGCGTGTAGGCTGCCATTGCATAGTGTTTTTTCGAAAATTGATGCTGGAAGCACAGTTGAAGACTATAAACTGGGACTGGGTGGCATGTGGTATCATAAAAGTCACTGTCTTTGGGCCACCTCATACAACTTTTGGCGCTTGCTTGCATTAGAAGCTGCCAAAAATTTAACTGTACTTTGAAAACCGCGAAATGGATAACCCTTTAGATTATTTCAGTTAAAAAGTTGTAACAAAATTTTACATTTTGAACACCACTGTGCTAAATGTAAGGTTTTTTTTTGTTTACTTTCTCTTCAGAGCATATCTACATAGAGTGTATCAAGAGTGTGCGTGTTTGCGTGTTTATATATATGAAGTATGTAACAGTATGTGTGCCTTTGGGCCTATAAGAATTGTGTTATTTCGTTAAGGCATAGGGCTCATTACTCATACTCTGATACTCTCGCTCTCCTGTTCCTTCTTGTTATTTTTGTTTACATTAATGATTTAAAAAATTTTTGAATTTTCCATTTGAAATGTTTAAAGCAACACAATGAAATAAAACGTTTAGGCAGCAAACACTCACACACACACACTGTCGCACTTATTCATCCAAATAGGAAAACTAGAGAAAGGAAAGACAATGAAGGAAAGAAATTTTGTTTCTCTTTTTTTTTTTGTTTTGTTTTGTTTTAAACACAACTAATTGGCACTTATTTTACGGTTATTATGATATTAAAACATTTAGCCATACACCCTCACACTCTGACACTTTTAACAGGCTCCTTGTAGTGGTGTTCTCTTCTTCTCAACATAAATAATTAAAATGAAAACATAGTAACTCCCACTCTCTTTTAAAAGAACTTTCTCTTCCCGTTCTCTTTTTTGTTAATTTTTGTTTACAGTTTTGAATTTTCAATTGCTGAAGTCATTAATTAATATTTTAGTTTCGTTTCGTTTCGTTTCATAGCGTTTCGTAAAGTTTTGTTTTCGTTTTGTTACGTTACGTTTTAAATGAAGTGCTTAAGTTTGGCAACGTAATTAAATTGTTGAAAAAATAAATCTTCTTTATACTTGTGTTCTATCTCACTCTCTCTTTCTCTCTCTCTCTGGCTTTATTTATTTGTTGTTTTATTAGATATTTTGAATAAGATTACCATCTGCATTGGCAAGCAGAAAAAGTGTTGCGTTAGAATTTGAAAATTTAAAATTTAAAAAAAAAATTTTTTTTCAAAAATATTTACTTTTCTCTCATGGTTAATGAAATTTTATAAAATAATTAAGTAAAGTTTTTTGTTTGTTAAAACGCATCATTTTGTGTAGAATAATTAATTAAATTCTCTAAAACACAACCACGATTACAGGCAACATAAAGAGAGTATTTTTTGGAAAAACTTCAATAATTTTTGTTGTTGTTGTTGTTGTAATCGTTGGTAATTGCTTGTGAAAAGTGTTAAACTAATGAAATTGTTTATAAAATAAACAAATTTGTTTATTATTGTTTAACAATAGAGCTGCCACAATTTAAAGTTTCATTTTAACATGACTATCAAGCCTTCAAGCTGTAAGAACTTGAGCATAAACTTTACAGTACTCTTAGAACAGTTGGCTCTTTAATAATAGAGAGTTTATGGCCACTCCTTTATTCCTTCCAGCATATCAAAATTTATATGCCAGTATATATAGACTAGCCGCCGTCGTGTAGTAGGTAGTGTGTTGGCTTATTAGACATGAAGCCATGGTTAAAACCGCAGGTCAGACAGGTCTCCTACAAAACGAAACATGAAGCAAATATTTCTTCGGTGCCTACCTCTCAGCAGATTTCTGGCAAAAAACTCTCAACATAAATACATCAATTTGCCATGGAAAGTTTCTCAAAAACATCTGTCGTTCAAAGTCGGCCTTAAACTGTAGGTCCCACGCCACACATATAGAAAATTAAGACACACAATATAAGTTGTGTGGGAAACTAGGTTGTAAGTCTGACTGTTGGGTTGTAAAGGCCAATTATGTTATAGCGATAGATTGGTGTTTATCTTATAGGATAGGCCACATGTGGCCCATTGTGAAAGCACTTTATTCTTAATGCATAGTTCGCTAGCCATTTGAATTCCAAGTAACATGCCTAGTCTACAATAAATGAAAGACCAGTTTAGCTGATTACTTGATTAGTCAAAGTGAAACAAAGCAAAGAAAAAAAAAAAGAGAATGCAGGGGAAATACTCTGAGAGAGCCCATTGTTCCTAAAATAAACTAAAAAAAATTATAAAAAATTAAGACAGAAATCTCCTTCTCCGTTAAGCATGCCCCAATGCAAGAGGGATCGAATCATCACTGGGAGTAAGAGCTGATTTCTATATCACCGTATGGACAAAAGTCAATGGGAAAGCTATTAAGATTGGAAGATTCTGAATACGCCTTAAGAAGATGGCTAGATATTCTTGTGTTCCGTCTGCTGGGTAGAAGGTTAAGAGCGCAATAACAGGAATAGCTAGTTAGGTTACGTAGGTTAGTTAGTTGGTAGGTTAATTGACGCGGCTGCTTATAAACTAACATCATGACACAATGTTTTGTGTGTTTATCACATCATTAGTATCGCAGAAACCTGTACATCAATCGAATCTGTTTCGTAAAGGTGTCTAGGAAGGTCTTCTGGATCAATACATGATATATCATGTAAGAATCGCCTGCCATAGACCCTAAAGGGATGTTTTTTAAGTGCTAAATAGTCGCTTTAAAAATAATCGACTGTCAGCTGCAGTTATATCGTGTCAGATTTGACCGCTCTTTATCATAACTGTTCAACGTTTCATTGAACTAGGTCTAGTGTCTCATAACTTTTGTAGCGACTGGATAAATGTGCATCATGGTTTTCGAATTCTAAAAATTAATAGATTCCCCGGCAAGTAATCTATTCAAGGAGTGCTTTGATCCTCTAGGAAGTCTTACATAAATTGCGAATATTATTAAAAGGAGTTCTTAACTGTCATGAAAAAGTTTCTGAAATCTGTTGCTTTTACTCCACATTAGAGTGTAAAGATTCTGGCATTCATGGAGAGAATAACACAACATGAGCGGCATGCAGCTAAGAACGTAATCCGGACTAAAGCATTGCAATGCTTAATGTTTGTATTAGTCCAGAACACTTGCTTAAGTAACGCTATCTCTTCCTAAAAAGTGGGGCTTTATGGAAGAATTCCTTCATATTCAATGCAATAACACACTGGCCTTCCTATTGTTTTTTTGCCAACAACAGATGGCAACTCTATTGTTTTAGAACTTGCTACAAGCAACTAAAACAAAGCAAAGCAAAGAAAAAATGATAAGACCATGAAAGAAAGATGTCTTATGACATACAAAAATTATTTCCTTTGACAGTTTGGCTTGCTTGTCAGTCAATATAACAATTACGAGCTTAAACTGAACTGCAAGTGCTTTGATTATCTTATATTTTGAAATTTCAAATAATAGGTAGTAAGATTATAAGATCAAATGGTTTAGAAGATGGTTTTTTATCTGGTTTTGTCACAAGCCATTTAAGAAATTCAATTTAAAATTGTCTTTGATTTTAAGTGGCCTAGAAAATAAGACACAACATGCTTGGAAAGGACCTATTGATGTCAAAGTTAAAGGGAGGATGATTAAAACAATTACAACTAATTTAAACTAAAAGCCTATTCATATACCAATACATACATACGTACATACGTACTAACGTACATACATTGATTGTCATCATCATTGTGTATCATCATACAGGGGCTTAATAATTTCCTTTAATTTTATGAAATATTTTAATGGCAAATCACTCCCTCTTTTTCGCTCTCTCTATCTCTCTGATCTGATTATACAGGATATTTAGCTTGCTTTAGGTGCTGTTCAAATTGGTTTCATAAAATATTATTAAAACAACATTATCTTTGAGGGCACAACAACAGTAAAAAGAATAAGAAAAAAATGACATCTCTTAAGATATGTCAGTCAGTTAGTCAGCTTGCATGTCAAATTGTTTGTCATTTTTAAAGCGAGAGAGAGAGAGAGAGAGAGAGAGCCAGAGTGATAAAATATTTCATGCTCAAGTGAATTTAAGCAGATTAAAGCAATTTGCTTGAGCTGTTTGCTATTTTCTATACAATGAGGAAGTGAGGTTAGAATTGAATTCATTTGGCATGTGTGTGTGTGGGGAGGAGATGGGGAGAAAATCAAAATTTTATTTTTTGCAAATCTTTTTTGACTTTTTAATTTAATCTTTAATTTATTGTTTCATTTAAACGAAAAGAAAAGGAAAGAAAACATAAGTAAAGAATACATGATCAAATCCTTATTGATTTATGGTTATATTGACAGTTTATTTCAATACCACAAAACAAAGGTCCTTTTTATCAGCTATGGCTGCCAGTTTCTATTTTTTGCAATGCTATTGTCATCTCAAAAAATTATTAATGATTGTAAAAATATTTAATATTTTATTTAAACAATCAAAAAATCAAAGAAAAATAAAGAATAACCCTGAAAAGGTTTGCCTTTTGAAGGCCAGCATTATTTTTATTTGTCACTTTCTTCATATAGGGTTAACCATTTCAGGGTTTTAAACGTAAAGTTAATGAAAACACCAGCAAAACTTTGAAGGCTGTGTCGCCGTAGTCTCATAGGTAGTGTGTTGGTTTTTAAGATGTGAGGCCGCGGTTTAAACTCGGATCGATTATCATAAGGCCATAGGGCTCTGAATTAACAGCAACACGTGTACTATGCTTAATAAGCACCAAATGGGCATATTTTCTAAGTGTAACGGTTTTTTCGCAATGATTTTAGAGTCCCCTAAGTCCCAGCATGATAATGTTGCATGTTGAAGTAACCATGAAGTGTGAATTAGGCTTCATTGCTGAAGAAAATTTTGTTCGAAAGATCATCATTCAAAGTCAGTTGCTGAAGCATCCATTCAGCAGACCCGATGCGTTGTGAATAGTCAACAGGCTTAAATTGTTGCGTGAGTGGAACTTATTGAGTCATATCCTAGCTTAGACATCTCGAACAAAACGGAATATAAAAAATATATCTTCGGCGACTTGATCTAGGCAGTCTTCTGGCAAAAACTCTGGGAATAGATAGGAATCTGTCGTTAGGAGTCCCGCCACGTATGATTCAAATTAACACAAGTGGCCGATGGTCAGTAGGTTTAAATTGCTGTATTGACTATATAGACGGTTATGCAAATCCAAAAGCAAATGAGGCGTTAGATAGGCCCAATTGCTGGGAACATAACTTTCAATAACAGAAACGATATTTTTGTCAGTGAGATACAGCGAGTATTTATAAGCCTGAGCACACCTTTAATCACAGATTTAGTCTCTTTAAATTCCTTTAAAACTTTGGCAATTTTTTGCAGGTTTATGACAATCAAAATCATGCTTGACCATAATCACGCTTGAACATAATCATGCTTGACCATAATCATATTCATGCTTGATCACAATCATGCTTGACCATAATCATGCTTGTCAATAATCATGCTTGACCATAACCATGCTTGACCATAATCATGCTTGAACATATTCATGCTTGACTACAATCATGCTTGACCATAATCATGCTTGATTCTACACTCAATTGTAACAATTTTTGTGCGTTCTTTGCTTCCTAAACGATTTGTAATTCGTAATAGATAAAGCCTTTATAAGTTTTGACAACCCCTAACATGGTTAACCCATACAAATGGGTTATGTGATATCTTTATGGCAGCATCAAAAAAAAGTCCCTTTTTTCTAGTTTCGTTTCGTTTTTTTTACTATTTCACACTTAAATAACCACATGGCTTATACGCTTCAAACACAAGTGGCGTGTGTGTGTAAAGTATCTAAAGGAAGGATATCCGATTAGTATATGGAGTTGGGTTAGCAATGTGTATAGAAAGAGAAAAGCTTTATTCTCCTCATCAAATTCACCAAAATGATAGTGCAGCGTGTAGTAAAAACATCAAAAAAAAAGCAACAAAAAAAAAAACTGTCATGTAATCGAACCTCAAACATGCGTAAACAAGTTTAAGTAGAACAAATAAAAGCCTAATTAGCCGTAACTATGTATCCATATGCTTAGTTTAAGTATGTTTGGAAATCTGAGAAAACATACACATTCTTCATTGTATTCTTGTTTAATACTTTTGGGATTTTTTATCATTTTCGTTTAGTATTCCAAAAGCTTGGATATGGAAGAGAGTAATGCAATGGTATTTGAGGTTATGATGTCTACGAAGGTAAAGTAAAAATAAGACAAGTTACTGTAAATATATGGCAAGAGTAATCGATACTTATAACGGCAGCTTTTCCACGGGCTAGAAAAATCTCTTGTATTTACATTTCCTTAGAATTCGATTCTATTTTACTTCAGTTTTCGGTTTTTTTTTTTGTTTTTTTTTATCAAATTACCTTAAAGCCTTCTACCGTAAGCAGGTTAGCAAAAAAAGAATATTTCTTAACGTTTGAATAATCATTTCAAATATCAAATAAAAATCGAAATTCAATGATAGTTTCTGTCCCTTTTCGCTTTGGTTGTCAACACTTAATGGCTGTCAAACCTATTTCAGGTGAAAAAATGAATGCGAATTTCCAAAGAAGGTCAATTCAAATACGAAATTTGTTAATAATTAATTAAATAACGGAACTTATGGAGCATAGTTAATTTTTTTTTCACAAAACACAGGGTCAAGCTCGTGCAATTAAGGGGTGAGTAAAAAAGAATTTCTTAAAAAATTTTCACCATGGTTTTAGAATTTTTCTTTTAATTAGGAGGGGTTTTCTCCCTCCCCTTAATAGTAATACATTCATACATACATACATCCATACATACATACATACATACATACATAATTGGTTATTACAACCCTTTAGCTACGATTACAACATAGTTTCTAACACCACTTATGTTGTGTGTGTTCATTTTTATAAATGAGTGGCGGGACCTACAGTTTAAAGTCGACTCCTAACTCCGACAGATTTTTTTTAAGACACTTTTCGTGGCAATTTTATTTTACTCTCAGAGTTTTTGCCCGAAATCTAGTGGGAGGAAGTAGCCAGAGATATATTTTTTCATATTTAGTTCTGTTGGAGATATCTGACCTGCGATTTGAACCATGGCCTCACGTCCAATAAGCCAACATACTATCTATTCGACTACAGCGAGTTCAATGGAATCATGCAAGAGAATAATTGAAAATTCCCTTCGTCTACGAAGTATAATCTCGCCAAGCTTGCCAAGGAGTGCCCACAAAAGAATCGGGGCTTCACCTCTCTCAAGTCAACACACTAGATACTATACTACGACTGCCTAGTAATACACTTGGAAATAATCTGTGAGGTTACATTAAAGTTGCCTACGTCAAGCTAATACTTGTTCGTATAGAATATTGTACATCCCTGTGTCTAAGCACAGTTTGTTACCATCGGATTGGAATGTCATAACTGATGGAGGAAAATAAGGGTGCTCTTTAACTCTTCGAATATTTTTTTATCGTCTGCGATGTTTGATTTAAGATCGACATAAGAAATCTAGCTCAGGATAAAACAGGAGAAGGTGTTTACGTTAAAGCTCACTTTAGTAAGACACCTAAGGCAATGACCGTGAAACTATTGAAAAGGGTTGCACTAAATGGGAGGAGCCTGCGTGGATCCATTGGTATATAATACTCTCTTAATACTTAATCAAGCCTACAGCCTTCTATAGAGGTCACTTCTTTTGTCAACCCACTATACAAAGCTAGCAAGGGGAGGGTACCTAGAAATCGGTTGGTATCAGAATCAAACGTTGCCAACTTGTCTACCAATGTTATGGCGACCATTTAAGGTTCAATTTTATTTTTTTTTTAATTTTTTTTTAATTTTTTTTCCTTTTTTAATGCAGGGATCGAGATTGAGCAAAGCATGTGTAAAGTGGTGTGCACGTGTAAAGTGGTGTGGTGTACGAATGTGAAATCTTATTCCAAAGCAATCTTACTCGAGAACGTCTATTCTTGTTTTAAATCTTTCAAAATGCAAATTAAAGTAGAAAATCCGTAGAGGTTAGCTTGTGATGTTGGTTTAGAGGTAAATATCACGAAATCGAAGGCTATAAGAATAAATAACTTGAGCACAGACAACAACCTTTAGCTACAAGGCCAACCAGCAGAATATTCCCTAGACAGTGCAAGGTAAAGGCGGTTAATTGACATAGCCGCGGAGAGCGCATAGTGTTATTATCACTGAAGTTAGTATAGAGAATCTTAAAAGTAAGAAATGTGAATTCTGTTTTCCTTCGAGGAAAGAAAAGGAATATAAAATATGACGTAAGAGTCTTGGTACATAAAATATTAGCTCCAAACTACCATCATTACATTTTCTATTAGGACGTGGGCATTCACTTGCTCGTGATGCATGATCTTCTGGGTATTTGACTGCATAACGGTTACGTATTGTCAGATAATTGTTGAATTTTTACATATGTTTTGTCACATGACTTGAACACATATTACATTGGGACTTTTGACATGTCACATGTAAAAAACATGTGATGTTGTTGAATGCATATTACAGTGGGAATGACATTTGACATGTCACATGTAAAAAACACGTCAGATAATTGTCGATTTTTTACATAGGACTTGAACACATATTACATTGGAACATTTAACATGTCAGATGTAAAAAATATGTGATGTTGTTGAACACATATTACAGTGGGAGAGATATTTGACATGTCACATGTAAAAAACAAAGAAGAAAGCTACAATTAGTCTCTGAACTAGAATAAGATCTTATCAGTTAGTTTGCAACTGTAATTGGACTTGAACAGCCCAATTTTTAAGTATCTTTTTTGATATTCCTCTTGATACTGAATAGACAACCTACGGGAATTGCTTTTATGATTGGTATGGTATGGTTGCCATGTGTGTGGTGGGTGGGTATAAATATTTTTAATGCCTGACTGACTGTCTTTCGATATCCTTCAGATATTTTTCATCTTTCTTTTGCAACGTTTTTCAAATCCTCACAAATTCAATTTCTATTTCTATTCTAATGTTCGTTTTATCTTTCATTTAAAAATTATTTTTAAATGCGTATGTATATGTATGTGTGTGTATGTGTATGTGTGCATAACGTATTAGAAATTTAAATAAATTTGAAATTTCTAAAATGAACGATTTGATACTGGCTGGCAGTTATTCAAGCCATTAAAGACGTTCTTCTATCTCCACTTGCCGCCAGCACTCTGTGTTTCTTTGAATGTAAAATGAACACACAAATTGTCGGCAACATGGGTAAAAAGGAAGAAACAGAAATGAACACAAAAGAAAAAAAATTCTAACTAAATAGGATAGAAGACATGCCTCAATACCGATAGAAGGACAATTAGACTGACATTTAGAAATACGAAGAGAGAAAATAAGAAAATTTGTAATGTTGATAGGGAAACCAATTATGCCAAATGCCAGTTAAAAATGTTTTAAAAAGGGGGTGGACAACACATAAAGTTCTATTAGTTTAGAGAGACAAAGTGTGCCAGGAGCTACACTGGAAAGAGCAGCTAATTTAAGAAGAATTATTAAGAATTCTTTTTGATTTCTTTTCTTTGGGCTTCAAGGAAAACAATTCTTGTTTTTAAATTAAATCGAATGCAAAGTGAATTTAAGAGAAAGGAAGTGGGAAACGTATGCAGCTTCACTTTGGAAGTGGCAAATATTTAAAAACTACAACCAATCTGATGGAGCCTATGCTCAAAACTAGGATATAGTTGAACAAGTAGGGCTCAGAGGTGTTAGCCTGGAATTTTCAAACAAGTCCCAGAGTCTAGTTCAGAAAATTTTTGTTTATATGCCCTGATTTTAAAAAATTTTGATCTTAAATTCTTCCTACAAACTCTAAAACCCATTGGGTACCAGATGGATGTGAATTTGTGGTACCAAGAGGATGTGGATTTAAATCTTTCCGCACGCCAATGGTGTCCAAGTTAACCTTGGTAATGGTTTGCTAACATTCTAACCTATAGTCGCCTTAGTCTAGTGGGTATTGTGTTGGCTTATTAGATATGAGGCCACGTTTCAAACCCCTAGGTCAAACATCTCCAACAAAACGAAATTTGAAAAAATATTTCTTAGGCGTCTTCCTCTCAGCAGATTTTTAGCAAGAACTCCAAGACTAAATAAAAAAATTGCAATGAAAAGTTTCCCAAAAAAATCTCTCTTTCGGATTCGACTTTAAAGTGTAGCTACCACCATTCTTGCATAAAATTAACACCCGCAACATAAGTGGTGTGTGAAGCTATAGGTTGTAATCCTGACTAATGGGTTGTAATGATCAATTATGCATGTTTGTCTGATTGCAACCCGGTGTAACCTATCTATGACAGCTAAAATTTAATCCAAAGCTTAAAAATTCTCTTTTTCTTGGCTTTAAAGAGACTTAGAGAATTTAAACAGTTTGTAACTCAATGCCAGCATACAGAAGAATGTAACCAGTATGGTGAAGGACTATTAGAAAATATCCTTTCAAGTGTATAGATTTGTAGAATGGATGTCTTATCTTTT
>QOCX01003893.1:0-16172 GCA_005959815.1 Sarcophaga bullata | reverse complement strand
TGTGAGAGAGAATATTATATATTATTAATAATTATATTATATATTATATAATTATATATATATATCATTATATATTATATTACTATATTATTATATTTATATTAATTATTATTTATAATATATTATATATTATATATTATTATATTATATATTATATATTATATATTATATATATAATATGTATATATATAATATACTATATATTATACTTAATATATTATTACTATATATATATATTATATATATTTATTATAATACTATATATTATATTCAATTATAATATTATATATATATATTATATATTAAATTATGTATTTTATATAATTATATCATATATATACTTTATCATTATACTATAATTATATATATTTTTATATATTTATATTATATTTTATATTTATATTATATTTTATATATAATTATATATATATAATTATAATATTATATATTATATAATTATATCATATATATATTATACTATTATATATTATATATTATATATTATAATATGATATATTATATATTATATATATATATTATTATATCATATGTATATATTATATATCATATATCCATATTATTATATATCTATGGGATATTATTATATCTATATATTATATATTATATATTATATATTATATTATATATTATTATTTATATTATATTATATTATAATTATATATTTATATATATATATATTATATATTATATATTATATATTATATATCATATATATATATATTATATATTATAATATATATATTAATATTATATATTATATAATTTATATATTATATATTATATATTATATATTATAATTATATATTATATATTTATTATATATATATTATAGTATTAATATCATGATTATTATATATATCATATATATATATATATATGATATATATATATATATTATATATTACTATTATAATCAGATATCTAAAAAAAATAAAAAAAAAAAAAAATAAATATATTATATCATTATATATATATATTATTATATTTATATATAGTATATTTATATATTATATATTACATATTATATTATTATATATTATATTCTATATATATATATGTATCATAATTATATATTTATATTATTATATATATTATATATTTATATATATATATATTATATATTAATATATATTATATATCATATATTAATATTATATATTATCATATTATATATTATATATTATATATTATATATTATACTATTATATATTTATATATTATATATTATATATTATAATATATATATTATACTATTATATATTATAATCATATATTATAATGTAATATTATAATTATATATTATATCAATCTATTTAATTTATATATATATATTAGTATATTATATAATAAATATATATCTATATATATATTAATATAAAAAAAAAAATATAATAAACCAACAAAAACAAAAAAAAATAAAACCATTATAATATATTTATATATTATATATTACTGTATTATATATTATATGTATATATTATATATTAATAATATTATAATTATATATATATTATATATTAATATTAATATATTATATAATTACTATATTATATATTATATATTTATGTATTATGGATATATAAAATATGAATGAATAAATTAATTCTTTACGTATTATTTATTTTAAATAGTCAAAATATGATTATATTATGGTTAATTATATTTAGAGTGATTTATTAATTATTATTAGTGTATACAATTGTTTTTTATTGATATTATCAGACATTAAAAAGGTTTTATTATATTTTATGCCTTTTTATAATTATTATTATTATATATTTTATTGGGATTAAAATGTTCTATTATATCATTATTGACATTGGAATACTCACACATAACCTCTAGAGTTATAAAAAATCTGACCCACATATACTTTTTCAGTTTATAATATTTTATACGAATTTGGGCTGCAAAAATATTGGATTTTATAGGTTACTAATTCTAAATATATAATATTCGCAGCTTTTATTTTACTAGTATCTTTTTTATTTACTCTAATCAAACTAAGTATTTAATTTATTTTAATCAGTATATGGTATATAGATATATTACAACATTGTTATAGGTGACTTAATAGGGTATAATGTATAATATATTATAATACTTAAGCATTGAAGATTATTTTTTATTTCTATTTTAAATGCGGCCATCATATCTTAAAAAGAGATCATTATAATGGTATATCACATGCTACTTTCTGATAATTTAATTAGTAAATATTAAATATTATCATACAACTGTATATATCCTTATATTGATATGTAATAACTAAGTGGATAAATTTATAAGGTTATAATTACTAAAAATGAAATAAAATATAAAAATCGTTGCGAGAAAGACTAATTTTCCTGATTTTGAATATACTATATTCTATAGCTTTTTTATATTTGCTAATAAAGCTCGTTTGCCATAAATTTCTTCAAGATGTTACTATATACGTAAAGTAAATATTATTTTTTTCTTTTCATTTTTCATTATTTATCGATAATCAAGCTCACTCAAATTTATTTGAATTTATTATTTTTATGTGTTGCTTTGATATTATTTATGTATTTCTTTCAATAGTTATTCTATTATCTAATTAGCAACATTAACTAAACGCAAACAAAAAAACTCATTACTTTAAATTAATTGATTAGTTGCTTGCCAATTGGGCTTTTGAATGATAATTATGGTCTTAAAATCTAAAATTCTTATAATAAAGATATTGTATCATTGGAATACATATTCTATTTTATCCTCAATACTTTTTGCCTTTTAAAATGTTAAAATGTTGTTCACAAAACATTTATAATTTGTTGTCTTGTTATTCTTATTTATTTTGATAATTTCCCCATTCTGTATAATTCAAAATATGCGTTTGATTTTCGAATAAAAAAACCGGCATATGATGCGCAAAAATTTATGTTTGGATATTTCTCGGTGGTTTTGATATTAGCACATTTCAACATTCCACATATACAGTGTAGTTTTTGCACAACTGTTAAAAGTACTCATCTTTGTACGTGTTGGGATTAGATCGGGTCTTTAAATGTTAGTTAGACAATAAAAAATTTCTGCAAAGCTACACCATCCTTCATTTTGCCAGTTTACAGTCATAACACATCCAATGATAACACAATGTGTAGATGTATTCAGTTTCATAATTTTTACATAAAGTTTGTCATTATTAAAGCAAATGTAAACTTAAACTCATTTAATAGCCACAATATATGAACGCGTCCATAGAAGCTTGACCTATTAAGTACCAATTAATTTATTTCTACCAAGTATTGTTATATAGTCGAATTTACAAATTGTCCTAAAAAGGTTTTTTAAATATCTATAAAACTATTCAACTTCTGCTAATATTCTCACCAATATATACGTCATATACATATCTTAATAATTTGATTTTTCAGCATTTTCTTTTCATTTTTGGCTTGCATTTATCTTATAATCGCGTTCCAAATTGTGGAAAAATAATAGCAGAATAGAAAGTGTTTAAGCGCAAAAAAGTCAGCAAAGCTCTCTATTTCAAGTCTTAGCTTAATTTATTAATACATAAATTTTCAATTATATATATGAACCTGATGAATTCTTCCGTTACTTTCTATGTTTATTTAAGAAAAATATCACTTTATTATTTGAAACGGATAAAAGAGTATGCATCACAAAATGTTGTTATATATGCATGTTTAATTTTATGGATGTTATAACAAATAAGATGTTTTTTTCGCTTTAAATTTGGTGTGAATTTAAGATATGAAATTATTTCCAACATAACGATTTTCTAAATCAGTAGAAAATTGAACGGAGAAAAGCAAGAATTTAAGTATATTGTTAATATAATAATTTAAAAGGAAAAATATTTTTCTCACATATTATACGTTATTGAAATTATACATATTTAATTTTTCATAATGTTAATAACATTAAGCAAATTAGGACAAGCTTTTCAATGCAGAAATAAAGCTTATTTATAAAAAAATATATTACTATATTTATTGCATCGTGATTTTCTAGTTTGGGATTGGAGAACTTAATGTAGAAATACAGTTTTTTATTATTGTTAATATCAATGATGGGTAGTTTATACACATACATACAATGTAAACAAAACGAAACGAAATTAATTTAGTGAATAATATCAATAAGATCTTATGACTCATAAAAGTGACTCATAATTGCGCAAAATGGACACAATACGTTCCATAAATACATAAATCTACAAAAAATAAAATTTTATACAAGAGTTAAATTATATTTTCTATATACAACGTATATACATATTTACATTTTTATACATACATTTATCTTCAATTAATCGTTTGTAATATTAGAATGATACGATTGATGTAAAGTCATGGAAATCACAATCTAAATTAACGTTAAATAAAGGCAATAACAGTTATAAGAATATCACTAAATTAGTTAAGGAGAACATAGAGCGGTAACAATACTTAAGAATGAGGATTTTAAATACCTTTATTTAATTGCAATTCGGTTTAATATACAAGATACATAATAATAATGAAATCGATGAGTAAAGCTATCAAATTAATGTATGATTAAAGGAATCTTCAACAAAAGATATTTGTGAAAAGCATAAAATACATATCTTTCACCTGTGCATATGATTGTGAAGTGTAGGTAACCGCAGCAACCTTAGTAACATATTTTCACAACCTTATTTTACGATGTGGTTTTAATAGATAAAATAATTAATAACGAAAATTTTACTATAATATACATGTATAAACATATATATAAATATAAATATATATTACATTTCTTTTTCATATTTTTCTTCTATATATTCCCATATATTAAATGGTACATTTTTTATTTAAATTATTTTATTTTATTGATTATACAGTTTGTATAACTAAAATCTATGTAGCCCAAGACATTAATTCCTAAATAAAAATTATTTAGAATCAGAAGTGAAAAGTTAGTTTAATGCATTCATGAAATAGGGACATGAACATTTTAAATAAATTTGTCAATAGTAACTATTAATATCCATAAATTTTTAAATATGCATGCTTGTATAAAAGCAATGCATACTTAAATGTTTACTCTTAAATTCAAATAGATTATTTTCTGTCTCAAAATTGAGTCTAAACTCATAAAATATAAACATGAAATGAAGACTATAAAAGAAGGAACACCATAATTACATCGATGCAGAACTATTGCAAGTTATTTTTAATCCTTGATATAAAAATTAAGATTTGCAAATATGTTTAATAATCGAATTCTAACATATTTAAATTGTTCGTATAAAATCTTAAAAAATAAACTACTTTTTAATAACAAATTCACTTTTTAACGCAATTCAATATACGTATACATGTATCTACATATATGTATATTTTCATAACATTTTGTTATGAATAATACTAAATTAAAAATTTTGCCTAATTTATAGAATATTGCCATAACATTTAAAGATGCGCCCTATGTGCGGACAATTAACACTTCTTAAAAACTTTGTTAATGCAAAAATTTACACGCATAAATTTTTTAGCAAAAAAAAAAGGAATTTATATTTTATTATCAGTTCTACGTACAGTAAATGTATATTAAGAATGTTATATTAATTTTTTACTTATATGGGCTTATGCGTATACATATTGAAAATTGTAAAATATGTAAAATATGTTAAGTTCTAAAATAGTACAACCGAAACCATTAAATTTATAATGAATAGAGATTCATAAAATAATACTGATTTCCAAGAAACGATTTTGAAGCAAATCTATAAATAGTAATGAATTTTATAAAAATGGTCCTACCATGTCAGGCCTTGAAAACACTTGTTGCACCGAAGTAGTATCTTTTAATGAGGCTCTATTATCTGGCAATTCTAATGATTTTCCAGCCGCCGTTATATCAGTTTTTTGTGAACATATAGTTGTTGAAGAATTTACTTTAGATGCATGTGATAATCGTTTCATATGTGTCCATACTTGGTGCCACGGTACTTCTTTCTGTTTTAATAATGAAAAAAAATTTTAATGTAAAGAAATAACAAAACCAAAAATTTTCTACTCAAAAAATACGAATAAAAAACTCTTTGAAGAAAGCAATCATTTCAATCGCACAAATTGATAGTAATGATGTCAGTAATATGCATTAATATTCCTTTTTATTTTTTATAAATAGTTAACAAAACGGATATATATATATACATACTTCTTTTATTTTTATTGCTATTAGATATCTTTTCAAATTTTCTATAATCTAAATCAATACTACAGTGCTTAAAATCGGTATTCTAAGAAAACCAAACAGCAACTAAAAATCTTGCCAAAATATCATAAAAAAATTCGCTTCACCGCACACAATCATTGAAGCAACACGCAAAGAAAGGAAAGCAAAGAAAAATAAAATCATTTATAAATTTCTTTATGCAACACCAGTAACTGCAACGTCAACATACAGGCATTATCAAGTGGTATACGCATTAAACGGATGTATATAGCATTTACTAATTTAAAAAAACTGCTCTTTTCAAAAATCAGGTTTTATTTAATAATTGATTAATATGTGGTAGATTTTGGAGGTTGCGATGTTATTTGTGTTTATATTCTACTCATGACGGCAGCTACCCAAATATCGACTACATGAACTAATGAATTTGACGAATTCGTTCCCCAAGCGGACAGGACGGAAAAAGAAGACGTACTTACAACATAAATGAAATTAAAATTATACAACTGTAAATATATCTTAAAACGGAAATAAAAACTGAACAAAAATAATATTCGTAAATGCATTCAGTATTATAAAGACTTATCAATTCATGTAAACATATTTACTTATGAATGTGGTCAATACATATTAATATAATATAATATAAAATAATAATACATATTAATAAATAATAATGAAGAAGTTTATTCTCTTAGTGAATTCCTCTCAACATGATTTCCTTTTTATCTATCTATCTATTAAGGAAGAAAAATATTCACAGGTATGTACACATATATGCAAAGGACGTACTTTATTTTAAAAGTATATCCTTTATAGACCTTTTGAAATTATAATTTTGAACTTCTAAATCGCATAATTATTTAACTAAGTCTACTTCGTTGGTTATTTGCTAGAAATTTCTATGTACATACATATATAGACTCAGTTGCTAAGTTGCTAAGTTGAATAATTTCAAAATGAATTTAATTTTCAGTATGTTTATGCTTGTGCTTCAACTTACATCGACTTTGTTGCAAACGTAAATATAAAAGGCTTGTTTTTTCAATATATACATTTTCAGAGCTTTGTTCTTCGTTCTGCAATCGTACATAGTGTTTACTGTAGTTGACGATGATTAGGACATTAACATCATACTAAAATTATTTCTACAGAAAACAGCAAGCAACAACAATAGTTATATTAAGTTTATTTTTCATTTCTTACAAGCGTACGAAAATAATAATTAAAAAGGAAAACAAAAACAAAATTCAGCCGTATTTCAACGAACTATAATCGTTGATTGCGATTTCTTCTTTTTACACTGACCTCTGTGTTAATTTAAATAGAAAGAAAATAGAATAAATATCAAAATTTTCATTGCTTTATGACACTTAACTTTCTTTTATGAAATTTATTTTCATATAAATATGTAAATCTTTACTACAGATTCTTATTGTAGATTATGTAGATTATTATTATATTAATATGAAATTTGTTAAACATTTTCAATAAAAAGTCAAAATTGTTGTTGCTGACTTATAGTACCACAAAATAAACAAAAGTTCCAAATATGTACATCTGTTACAATCTCTGAACTCATTCGAACGAGATAAAAATTACATTTCGAAATATCGAATATTCGTACACCGATCATTGTGGCTTATCGATTGAACCAAATCTCTATTTACTACCCTCTGCACTCTATAGTACATGACATTTTGTCCATTACAAAACAATAATTCTAACTTTAAATAAATATATAAATATATTTTCTTGCGTACAAATAAAATAACGTTGTCTATTTTTTGCAGTTTTTATAAGTGCTGACGAAATCAATCACTTAAAATCCTTACTAGAAAATGTTCTAGGTTAGTTGCATTCACGATGGTTTTTTTTCACAAACTAAAATCGTTATTTTAATTTTTTTTTTAAAATATTCCCTATGTTTTAGATAGTAAACGAGCATATGTACATACATACATAAATACATATGCATATATTTAGTCCTTAAAGATTTCAATTTAGACGAATGTTGTTTTAATATTTTTACCTCAATTCATTTAATATCACTTTTAAAACAAACATCGACAATAAAATTAGACATTTAACTTTACACTCTTTTTTATGATTTGTTTTTCGGGGGTTTCTTTTATGCTTATAATCGTATGTATCAGCTTATATACCAAAAGTCATAATAAAGAAAGAATTCTAATTATCTTTTACAATAATTTTTTTAAATTATACGCAAAAGAAAAACTCTACACCTTTTTGTTTTCCACATTCTTTATTCTCTATTTTATAAAATTTACATTGGATTCACTAAGAATTATTCAGAGCATGAATAATGTTTTTTTATTTTAAACTTATCTTAGATTTCTCTCAACAAAGTCATCGGACATGATTTTACAAAAACATTTTTTCGCATTACGAAACAAAAAGCACATACATATGAAATTCTAATGCTACCAAAATAAGCAATATAAAATACTTAAAAAGAAAAATAATTTCCTTTTATTCATTATGGTATACTGAAAGATTGAAACCTAGTTTTAAATAATGTGTATACAAGAATGGAAAACAATTTAAAATTAATTTTAATTTGTGTATCACATCGAACTTTAAGACCACATAGGACCTCAGGTTTATCCAAACTATGGCAGCAACTGTATTGTATAATTAAAAAAAATATTGATTTACCTTTCTTTGACAATCTGCCTGTATAGAAATGGTCAGTACTTTAATTTTCGATCACATAACGACAATAAGCAAACAAAAAAATATACTCATTGGAAAGGTAATATCTTCAACTTGTAGATAAAATTTTGAAGTCGAGCGCAGGAAACGGTTGTTTTGATTTCGTTTTTGTATAATACTACACTACTACTACTACTTTTGGAGAACTAATAACAACCTTAAATAAACTTATTTAAGAAACTTGTGCTAAGTAAAATTGTTAGCAAATCATTTTTTATATTTACGAACAGAACTTGTTGATATAAGTACACAAAAAAACTTACCTTATTTGGATCTAACACAACTCTTTCCAAACTATCTTCGCCATTGAAGGTGTTTGAAATACTACAGCAACTACCATTAATATTGTGTTGAGGTTGAGCGGAAGCTTCCAACTTTAGTCTGGCACGTTCCACCCGTGCCAATGTTGGGCTATCTAATATTGAAGGTGCACGTGAAGGGGGTCGTGAATTAAGAGTTGAAATACAGCCCATTTGTTGAGGTTGTTGCAGGGAAAACAATAAAGACGACGACTGTTGCAAATGCTGATGTAACTGTGATGATGAAGAATTTGTAGAAGTATTTACGGGCTCCAGTGTGTTGCTTGTAGAAGCAATGGGACCGGGTGTGGGAGTAGGCGAAGCATTTGAATGAACCAACATTTTTGTTTCTGATCGATTTATACTCAAATGAATTACAACTTTTTTTTAGTGATTTTTTAAAATTCTTATTTTCTGAAAATAATTTACACGTAGGCATGTAAGTATGTATATGCAAGAAATACATATATTTAATCAACTGTCCTATCTTCTATATTAAAAGACAAAAATAAAGTTTTTTGAATCAGCTAGACATTATTTTTGTTGCTTTCTATCCATTTTTATTTGTATCCGTTTTCATATTCTGTTTTTACTTGTTTTTTTTAAGCACAAACATACAGCAGGTACGTGTAAGCAGTGATACCCACATAAATGTTTGTTCTTTTTTTTCTCCAAACACACAATACAATGACGTTCTATGTGAATGCCAATTTTTACGATAAATTAAATATTCCAGACATGTGTTGCAGGAAATAATATAACAAAATTTTTTAATATTTCTATAGAAATTTTAAATGAATGCACTTTTTTAATATTTTTAAAGAGCGTATTTCTTTCTAACGCCTCGTTTTTTCATGTATATATGTATGTACTTTTTAAATATATTAAACGCCGTATTTCTTTTAACGCCTTGTTTTTTACTTTTTTTTAAGAAAAAAAAAAGAACAATAAGCACCTCCAGCAAACGACCATTTAACCGTACTGTTCGTATTTAACTAATAAATTGAAGAAAATTGCAAAAACAGGTTTCCCCTATAGAAGTGAATCAATAAAACACAATCGAACTTCCAACTCAAACTCTCCACCCAACCGATTTTATATTATATGTAGCGGAATGTTGAAAGGAAATGAAATGAAAATCAATCTAGAAGATACTTTAAAGCAAACATACCAATAAAAAACGACGTCAAACATTATGCAACATATCTATTAGGACATGCTGCAGTCTGCAGCAGTTGCACACAGTGAAAAACCGGTATTAAAAAATAAATATTATTTCGAAATTTTTTTCTCTACTTGTAAATGCCAGTATATTTTTCCAAATATTTTACAAAACGTTGGTGCGAGTTTTACAAATATAATTGCGTTGCCATATGCTTAATAAATATATTTAATTTTTAAGAAAAACTTGCATAATTTTGTTTTTAGTTTTAGAATTAATAGATATTGTATATAGTCTGTACTGTATAGTCTTAATTTTTAAGTGAATATAAAAATAATATTTTTAAAGAAGTGGAAAACGTACGAGGTGAGCATACATTTTGTTCGATTGTTCTTCGTTCGTCGTTTACCGATGATTGTATATGCAACAACAACGTACCAAGAAAATTTAAATGAAAATGAAAATACTTTGTCAAAGTAAACTTTAAATATGTAAAAGGGGTGTAAGTAAAATTTTTGCTTTACTTTGAAGCTTTTTATTATCTTCTCTAAAATGACTCTCTATATGGTCAGTTGTAATCAGCGTTGCCAGTAATTATTTTTTAAACTTTTATTTTTTGGAAAAACCTTTATTTTCTATGAAAGTACCTAAATTTTAAAAGAAAATACCAGAGTCTGGTGTCTCTGTTTGTGTTTCTTTTTTAATTTGCCTGGAAGTAATTATTTTATGTTATTTTTATTGAATTCATTGAAAAAATTGAAAATTAAAATTTCTTGAAAAAACTTGTTTTTATTAGAAACCGATTTAATGAAAAATTTTTTCATCTCAAAAAACCTGGAAAATGAGGAAATCTTAGTAAATGGCCACGCTGGTTGTAATAAACTTTTATAATGAAAATCAGTGGCTAGTGTTATGTATTCTACACTTAATAAACACTAAATTTTTATAGTAAGAAGTCAAAAAGGAGCAAATAGTGCAAAAAACCCTTTAATGATTTGTTAAAAAGTGTCAAAAAAATCTTACGAGATGGCGAGGAACTGCGCAAAATCAATAACTATTAATTTTTACTCAATACAATTTTAACAAATCAAGTTTAGTTATGAAGATCTGCTTTCATTGAACTAAAACAAAAAATTAAGCAGAAAAATTATAGCTATGGTTGGTGTTAATTTCAATAATTTCATTACTTATGAGAAAGAAATTAAATGTTTTGAAACATGCAGTTAATTCAATATTAAAATTTCCAAGACACTATTAAGATTTGTTCCAGGAAAGACAATACAGTTGAAACCACAAAGCAAAATACATTTATTTTTAATTAATAAATTTTTTTTAAACAAATGTTATACTTTAAAAACCTCTTTCGATATGTACAAATGTATGACATAAAACATAATGTTTTGACTTAAATTGAAAACTGTTTGAAGTTTATTTCTTTGTTTTTTTTTACTTAGACTAAACTATTCGCACATATTATATTTTATTTTAAAAGTGACAAAAAACGACAAATTAGAGTTTTTTTTTGGTTGCAATTAGCTACTCCTAGAGCTTTGCCATAACACTAAGGGTCGTCGAAAGAAATATTTTTTCAATATTTCTCTTTTCAAAATGTCAGCGTTAAAAGTTTGAACTCGGAGCTCTCGTTTAGTTCACTAACATACTAGGCTGTAGAATTACTAAATCGATATTTACTTTTAGATCATCGCTCTTGTATTTCCTTCTTCCTTTATGGCATATTTACAGTCAATAATAGTACAAATTTACATATATTTTTATTTCAATTCTTGTATATCAAAGATACAAAATATTCTAAGGCGAGAAATACTAGCTGTAAATAATTTAATTAGTGAGTATACTTCAATTTTAATAGTAATATGATAATGAGTATAATAATATAAAACATTCGTATTACGCTTTAAACAACTTCCGGACTACAGATTATGTCTACTGAAAATTTATTACTGATAAATTAAAAAAATAAATAAATAAATAAACATAAATCAACCGCCACATATTGTGTCAATCAGACTGAATAAAAGAAATATAATTAAATCTGAAATGTTTCTATAAATACATATGTTTTATGAAGATACATATAAAGTTCAGAGTCTGTATATGAGCTGTTTTATAAAAATATTAAACAATACATTTGTAACATAACCCGTATGTACAAAACAATAGTATCTTTTGAGATATTATACAATATACAATATTCTTGTAAAATAATATTACATTATATACATATATATATAAAGTATTAATCGATAATAGTTTTCTAGGATAAATTTTCTACTTTTCGTTAGTACAGACATCTTTTCTATTTGCCTATTGTTAAGACACACAATACAGCAGAATTCTTTACAATTTGACATCTTTTTGGTGTTTCTTTTATTTAAATGTTATATTATCATATACAACTTGCATTTTGAAACGAATTGATAACAAACATTTCTTGCTTTATAAGTTTTTTGGAGAAGAAACAAACATTTTTTGCCCTCGAACGAATTTGGTTTCTGCAGTTATGTTAACAATGTCGTACATTTTATTCAAATGTAAATAAAATTTTACAATGTTATACATTTTACTCAAATGTAAATAAATTTTAGCAATATTAAAAAAGTATTAACATACTGATGAAAGTTGCAAATTTTTCGATATATCCTACATACATATTTTAGTAAACCAAAGGCTAATAATACAACTATAATTAAAAAGATAAATTATATAATTTTATATATGTATGCATATTCTTATATACAAAATATATATATGCTTAAAAATGTATACATAAAAAATTATGTACTTACGATATAAATTCAAATATATTTCTTAAGTTACAGTTCTTTGACTTTTATGACCATAAAAAATACATTACTGGCATTTATTGCCATTTTTCCACCCACAGTCTGTATATTAAAAAGGTTCGTTTACTTCTAACTATTTTTTCTATTAACTGTATGCCCTGGATGCTGCCAAGCAAATTCAAGACACCCAAAGAAAAAAAACAACAGTTATAATAGCCAAATCTATTGACTTCACTTTAAAAAATTGTTCTCAATTATTATTGTTAAAAAGATTTTTAAATATTTATAAATTGCAAAGATTTCTGCAAATGCTTTTAGATTTTACGCGAAATGTCATTACTTAAATTTTTAAAAAGATAGCCAAAAATCATTTATATTTATTATGTTTTCATCCAATTATTATGTGTTGTGTTGACAAAGAAAGTATACAGCGAAATTCATTTTTACTCATAAGTGAAACGTCTATATGGAATGAAAAAATGAAACATCGACTTTTAACTACGCTATAGTTTTTTTCTAATAGTCTCGAATAATATATAATTTTGTTTTTTTGATATTGAAATATAATTTAATTACTCTTTAAATCTGCGTATTATTTAGTATTTTATCTCTAGTTAAATATATATGTATATAAATATAATAAAAATGCATAAAGAATATGTTTTTCAAGAAAACATTTTTAAATGAAATTAAAAGTTAAAAATAATTGAAAACGCATAGATATGCGAAATTCATAGACTCGTTAATTTAAAAATGTAGGTTTTTTAAGATTGTCAATCCTTTACAAATATAATATTATTTGAAGAAATTTATTGCAAGAAAATTGATCAGAAATATAAATATTTATTACTTTTAGTAAAACTGCCACAATTGACATTTTCCTTTAACCATCGCACTATCTAAACTAAACAAAAAACAGAAGCCAAAATTAGAAAATAATATAAACTACTAGAAAAAACTTTGTTTCTATAAAAAAAACTATAGTTATGTGACCCACTGACAAAAATTTTTTCTGTATGTAACTTACCATAATTGGTCTTATACGACACAAAAACAGTAAAAATAAAAACCTTACAGAGCCTTAACTCCTTATCCCCTTATCCGATTTTAATCAAATAAACGGTTTTTAAAAGCATTTACTAGAGTAACAATCTTGAATACCCTTTTTTACACAGTACACGTACTTCAGATTCTGGCACTCCAAGTCAATGTCCGCTTGTATTTCAGTAACAATAAACGGGAAAATGAAGACGAGTAAAATGCTATATCTCCTGACTGTCTTAACCGATTTTAGTGCGGTAAACGGCAACTTAAAGGGCTTTCGGAGGATAAAATTTAATGGAACAACTCCATCCACACAAGTGACCCACCGACCCTACAAAATGGGAAAAACCACTTCCCCTCAAACTAGACCCGGCAAATTGACATCACTATGTCTCCAACCATACCCGTCTTTTTCCCAGTTTTCATTTTCTTCCCATGTTTCCAATATTATTAATTCCTAGCTCTCATAACAGTTACCATCGTCAATATTCATATTCAAACGCTGCACAAAACCATATAAACAAAAGGAACCAACGTCAACTAACATACACACATACCTTACAAACCAAAGCTTTCACGACTAAAAGCTGCATAAACAAAACATACAACAGTAAACAGCAGTGATTTTAGTCTTTTGCTTTTACCAAATACATAACCGGCCATAACTCCGTGACGCCGAAACCAATCGACTTCGGGTAAACGGTGATCGATAGGTCTTCCAAACGTCTATGAATCATGGAGTAACTTTCAGCCCGAAATTGTTACGCCGACAGCATAAAGGGGAAAAACACTTTCCCCTCAACCTAGACCCATCAAATTGACATCACCAACTCGGCAGGCCCTACCCATTCCATATCCACTTTTACCCAAAAATAATTTTTTTACCCTATTTTTCCAAAAAATTAAATTTCATTCCTCATTACAGCATCTACGTTGTATCCAGGTATTTCTCACACCGTACTTATTTTACCAGTGTTCTTATCTTACAGCATTAAGCAAAAGCATTATTATTCATTCATGTGGTAACCAAATATTGCAAGTTATCGTATACAAAAGGAATCATGCGCATAAAAAATGAAATTCTATCATATGGTACTTGGTTGCAAATATTAGGAATGCGTTCCACTACAATGTCAAACTTGCCAGCGCCATTTAACAAAAAAATTTAATACTTTTTATTTGCAACGCTGTTCCCGAAACACATAAATGCAACTCTGTCTTCGAAATACGTAAATACAACACTGTTCCTCACACATAAATGCAACTCTGTTCCCGAAAAACATAATGTAACACTGTTCGCGTAACACATAAATGCACCTCTTCGTCTGAATTCCCGCTTAATTTATTCCTTGTTGGCAATACATTGTGTTTGTGGTTGGCAATATGTCCGAATGTCAAACAAAGCAAATTGACATCACTATGTTCTCCACCCATAACCCTACCCATTGATTGATGATTGATTGGATATGATGATTGATGATTGATGATTGATGATTGATGGATTGATGATTGATGATTGATGATGATGATTGATGGATTGATGATTGATGATTGATGATTGATGGATTGATGGATTGATGATTGATGATTGATTGATTGATATGATGATGATTGATGATTGATGATTGATGATTGATGAGTGATTGATGATTGATGATTGATGATTGGATGATTGATGTGATTGATGATTGATGATTGATGATGATGATTGATGATTATGATTGATGATTGATGATGAATGATGATTGATGGATTGATGATTGATGATGATGATGGATGATTGATGATTGATGATTGATGATTGATGATTGATGATTGATGATTGATGATTGATGATTAATGATTAATGATTGATGATTGATGATTGATGATTGATGATTGATGATTGATGATTGATGATTGATGATT
>QOCX01003892.1:0-16176 GCA_005959815.1 Sarcophaga bullata | reverse complement strand
TAAATGAAAATCCTTTATTATAAATTACAATAAAAATTGTTGTTTTTATTTTATGAGTTGACAGTTAATTTTTCTCATATACTTTCTTTGCTATTTTTCTACTCTACAAAAGGAAAGTTAACTCGGCAAATGATATGTCGTCAGAGGTTGGCTACATAAGTTGAATTAACAAAATTTTGACAGATTTGCTTATGAGAAAATCTTATGAGATAAGATGAGAAACTTTTGAAAAACATCTCCAAACAGAAGATTAACTGTTCTAGTAGAGCTTACCTCTAACCTCACTATTTGGAAATCCATTTTGGATGGGAAAGTGTTATCAATACACGTTCCCAAGTGCCGGACATGGCAGGAAAAATATTCTCTTAGGAAGAAGTTTGGTCATTGAGTCCTATTTTTAATCAAAGAGTTAAGATCCCAGATGTTCCCATCCTCTCTAAGAGGATTCTGGGTGAATGTCGAAAGAAATCTCTTAATTTTCTACAATTAAATTGAATAATTCGGCAATCAAAGCACTGAATTCGTAATGAACTCCAAGACGGTGTACAGCTGTCGCACTGATCTCATTGAGGTAGCAGAACGATATGAGGGCCTTATTATTTATATGGGCACTAGTATACAATGATAGTCTAGGTAATTGCAGAGCAGATGAACTGGCCAAGCGTAGCACAACCATCAAACTCTCCGATGAATTCTCGACTTTGGAATTTCTCTCAGAATTTGAGAGCTTATAATCGACAATGCGCTCATCGAATACGTCACTAATAGATTAACGGCTTCGGACACGGACTGAAATACGTAGAACAGCTGGGTATAAGGCACCCAATATGTCTGCCGAAACTCCAAAGAAATAGGCTGAGTATGGTAGTCGGGGTCATTACGAGGCATTGCGTTTCTGCAGAAGCTGCAGAGATGAGGCATAGGAGAATACTGTTCTTCACCTATTAGGTACATGTTGAACGACACAACATCGTTAGTTGAAAACGGCACTTAGGTGCCTATTATTTCGATGTTGTAAAGGAACTGTCAGGTTCCGCGACTAATGGATAGCGGAAAACTGTAAGTCAACGAAAGCAAAAGAATCCTATAATCGGCATGGACATTGTAGAGTGACCAACTGTTCAGTTTAGTTCAGTTCTTCATAGTTTTTTATCTTTTGCGTTTCACTTTTTGTGAACGGCAACAAAAGAAAGAAAACAGAATCTGTGGAATGGAATTTTTAAGATTTTTTTGTTGTTTTATTTTTTGTTTTCTTCACTTTTTTGTATCACATTAAATTGTTTTCTTCTTTTAAGACGGGCCATTTAAAATAAAGTGCATTTATGAGCATTTTTTTATGTATTTATTGTGAGTGTATCTTCAACGACAAAAGCCCGTCCGTCATCTTCAGCATCATCACTACAGTAGAGTAGTTGTTGCTGTACGTATATTGAAAATATTGTATCTGTTATTACTTCTGGTACATAATAAATGTTTTTGTTGTTATTGAGAAATATTTTATGAAGAATTTTTTATGATTTTTCTTATTAAATTTCAACATTATTCGTGAATTTTATGTGCTGTGCGTCAACCACTTCAATTTTTATGTATTTTTGTTTAATTTTCAACAATTAAAAAGGTTGGCAATTCCATATTATAATCTTTTGATGCCATATCGTTTGATGAAAAGAATTACAGTTAGGATAAGGAGAAGGAGAATTGATGTGGAACAAGGCAGTATGAATAAAGATTAGCTCGAAGATTCTTTCTAAACCCACCATGTACGGTTTCATATTGATACGGCTTATGTAGTTTTTGGTTCTGCAAAATTTTGTTACCTTTTTCAAGAGGTTTGAACTTGACTACGTGGAAACCACTATCACCATCAGTAGACTGTATGCGCATTTATGATTTCTCGCCTTAATGATTTAGTGATCAATGCAGTCGCTTTACAACAGAGATAAATTACCTGCCTTATTTCCTTGAATTTGCCGTAATCTAGAAGATAGCGTATTAGCATATTAAACAAGAGCCCGTGGTCCAAATCCCAGCTCAAACAAAAAGGAAATATGAAAAAAAATATTTTTTAGGCGACTTCCTCTCAGCTGCCTTATTGCAAAAATTCTGTTTTTCTCAAAAATCTGTCGTTCGGAATCGACATTTAGGATCTCTGCCGAATACTCGTTAATATCTTAGTTCATATCCCTAAGGATTCATATCCCTAAGGATATTAATCCCTTGCAGTTATCCGCTAATATCTATTCAATCATCTTGTCTAGGAAATTTAATAAATACGAATAAAACCTACCAATTTTGTCATTATTACTTGGCAACACTGTCATTGTAATTTGAATTTGAATAACAGCAGTTCGTAACAAAAACAAACAAAATTGATACAAAAACAAACGAAAAAAAAAATGAAAATAAAAGTGCCTTAGAAAAACACACATTTTTTAAGAGGGGGAGACGACACACGACACCAACAATAGTGGCGATTGCATTGAGACACTCAATTATTCGTTCACTCACGCTCACTCTCCACACACCACATTCTATGTAAACCTGCACTCGTTGCACATACATGCATTCGTCTATAGCAGCACGTCGTCGTGTGGAACATCTTAAAGTCTAAGTCGCCGATTGCAGTTGTTTTGTGCACGCACTCACGTTGTTGTTTTTTTTTTATTTTTTATTTTAGTTTTTAAATGTTGTAGCAGTTGTTATTGGTTTTAATGTTGCAACCAAATAATAAATGTGAGCAGCATAACACTCTCAATGGTTCGTGAAATGTGATGGTAATATTTGTGAAGAGTTGTATTAACCCCATGACAGGCATGGAACTTTTGAAATGGTAAAAATTTTAAACAAAAAGCGCTGGAGGAATGAAGGTCCATCGATATATTCGATATAACGTGACAAATTGAACCACTTTATGATTATAAGAGTTTCAGTCACTTAGACCAGCATCTCGTCTAGATATGTTAGAGTACTGAGACCATACGATCTATTGTAGCGCCTTCCATATCTATATAATGTCTGCCCTTAATGCTGTTCTTCTCATCACAAAACACAAATTGATCATTATAACCCTTCAGTCAGGATTACGACCTAGCTACTTACACCACTTATGTCTGTCGTGTGTGTTAATTGCATACATAAGTGGCGGTACCTACAGTTTTAAGTCGACATCGAACGACAAAGTTTTTGAGAAATTTTTTCATGTTTTATTTACTCCCAGAGTTTTTGTCAGAAATGCTGCTGGAATTTGAACTGTGGCCTCACGTCTAATGATCCAACATACTACCTTTTTAGACTACGGCGACTACTTCTCATCACAGAATCTCTATATTTAACTTGATTCGAGGGCGATACTAAAGAAGCGTTCTTTGCAGCTACAGTATCCGACCAAAAGGTCAGTTACTATTTCCAGGATGTATGACTCAAATCTCTTCCCATTGTTATTACCTAACAAATGATTAGATTGCCGCAAATCCATTTAGTTAGAAAAGTGTCTACCCCTCTCTCTATGTTCCTGTTCGTTGAGCAGACCCTTTCAAACATCTCTTCCTACTCCACACAAGAATTCTAGTGATATCATCCCATATGATCAGGAACCCAGCAGAGAATGATCTTATTTGCTCTGTCTGGCAGATTCTCTTTTGACGAGTATATTCGTCCAAATATTTCGTCAGACTCCACAGCAAGGTTTTGATGCTATCATCCCACATGATCTGCGATTCAGCAGAGAATTATTTTGTTGGCCCTGCCTAGTTGATTCAGTACCTTTCTATTCTCGAATCATCTTCATATGAGCCGAGTGCTTGGGTGGCGACTTGAAGTTAAATCTGCCACATGGCATAAACTTCTGCATGGAAGGTACTAGTGGAAGCAGAATTTGGACAAGTAACGCAATCATTTTTTGGCTTGGACATGTGAAACATATTCGGTACCACAAATCGGTTTTAGATAATCTACCAGACTAGACATACAACCTCCATACAAACTAGATTGTTAGCTTAGTTTAGCAAGTAAAATAAAATTGCAAAGTCGCCCCAACAAGCGTTTTTTGAAAACTGGAGGAATTGTTCTTATATGTCGTCCTAATAAGCGCTCTTTGAAAACGGAAAGGAAGTGTTCGGAAATGTTTAGGAAGAAAATTCATAACTATGCACCAAAGAATTCTTTTAAAGCATACATAGTCTTTTAAAAGATACAAATTAAGGTCAAACCCTACAAGTTTCTGAATTACGGAGACCCAATGAAAGCCTATTATCAGCAAGTCATTTATGCATTTTGTATGGAGGCTCCCTTAAATATTTGTTGTGGTTTATATTTTAAATTTATTACAGCGAGAGCGAGAGACCCCTTATTGCGTCGCCAAATGTTTGAAGTAAAAAAAAAAACAACAACAAAAGTCATCAGTTTTATTATATTCTACGCTGTTTGAGGCAACTTCTCTCTTTCTGTCTGTTGCAACACAGCCAAGACACATAACAGATGACAACATTGAAATAGAAAACCATCATCATTCAAAACCAACATGCACGCTGGCACGTTGCCCTGTTTTATTTTCTGTTTTTTTTTTCTTTTGGTTTCAATTTTATTTTCATTTTTTTTCCAATATTTCGTTCATTAATAACGTTTTCTTAGACTTTAAGCACAGCACGTGCAAGAAATCTTAAGTTTGTTTTAAACTAGACTTTCAAGTTTTCGTTGTTGAAGATTTTACTACCTCACCCTCTTTAAAGTTTGAAAAAAAAAAAGGAAATAATGAAGACACAGGAATTATGGTATGGTCTTTTTAACAAAAACGCACAGACGTTAAAAAATATGTGGGAGAGAAACATAAAATGGTCTATAGAGCCGATCGTTCCTGTTAATATAGATTTAAATTATTAATATCCTCATAAAATAATTTTACAAGATGAGGGAGAGTTTATCTGAGTTATTTAAATGAAAATATATTTACTTGCCAGCAGCGGCGCCTGCTTTGTTCCTAGGGAAGAGAAATTGTATTGTTTTATCTTTTAGAGGGTGATGTAATGTAAAAATCTGTTGTTCGGTGTCAACTTTAAACTGTAGGTCCCGCTACGAATGTATAAAATTAACACACACAACATAAGTGGTGTGAGAAGCTAGGTAGTAATCCAAACTGAAGGGTTGTTGGGATCAATTATGTATGCAAGTAGGTGTATGAAAAAAATATTTCTTTTGGCGCCTTGGCGCACTTGGCAGCCCTCCCTATAAGTAAATAAATTGCCATGAAAAGTTTCTCAAAAAATCTGTCGTTCGGAGTCAACTTTAAACTGTAGGTCCTGCTACGCATGTATAAAATTAACAAACATAACATAAGTGGTGTGAGAAGCTAGGTCGTAATCCAGACTGAAGGGTTGTTGTGATCAATTATGTATGCACGTATGTGTATGAAAAAAATATTTCTTTCGGCGCCTTGGCGCACTTGGCAGCCCTCCCTATAAATAAATAAAATTGCCATAAAAAGTTGCTCAAAAATTTGTCGTTCGGAGTCGACTTTAAGCTGTAGGTCCCGCTATTCACGAACTAAATTAAAAGAGACAACATGGGTGATGTGATAAACTAGGTAGCAATCTTGACTTAAGGCTTAAAATGACCTATTAAGTGGTAACTAATGAAACAAGTGCTTCCTAATACAGGATTAATAACCATCATTTCTTACATGGGCGTTTTGTATGAATTAAATCGCTGGGGAACATAATAATAATCCAACTTCCAAAGGGTCTTTGATTGAAATCAATCCCCACTCTCCTTATACGTTAATCTGTCACCTCTACTGGTTTTTTTTAAAAAGAATTTGCTACCTTTTGTAAAAATTTCATTTGAAAACATTAAAAAAAAAACTAACCATGGGCATCATTAAATGATGTAAAACGAATAAAGTAAAACGAATAAAATAAAGATTGAATTCCTTTAATTATCTGCTAGTATTTGATTTTTGATTTTTTCGTTTGTAATTGTAAAAAAACGGCAACAAAAAAAAAATTAAGTTCAAAATATTTATTGCCGTGAAGCATTAAAATCAAACCGAAATGCGTATTAAATGTAGTCGTCGTCCGTCATTGATAATCACGATTTTGTCATGTACTGGCATTTACCTACTATTTTTCAATTTCAATTGTGTGTAGTATTTTTACAGTTTTGGGATCAATTATTTAGACAGACAGCTCTCTGAAGGTAGAGCAGCAACAACGAGTGCATATATTCCAATACGCACCTTTCCCACAGAAAACAAAAAAAAAAATTCAATTCAATCTCAATGTTAAATGTAAAATAAAGAATTGAATTGAATTTTGTTTCGTTTTGTTTTTTTTTTTTTTCGAATTGATCGAATACCAAAGAAAATGACAAACGAGGTAATTCATTTGTGTCTTTAGTTTTTATTTAAAAAATCATAAATTGAAAAATCGATTTTTGTTTATTAAAAAAAATATATCGACAGCCTGTGCTCACACATTTACAGAGGTTCACTTGCTCACAGATGGTTCAAACGATGGACTAACCACTTGATCCACGCTGAGGTTGCGTGTATCCGCTGACTCATGCATTATAAGTATAAGGGAAGACTAAGCAGGCAAGGCCATTATTCCAACTGCCGTTAACTAAAGGAAGGATTTTAAACTGGAGATTAAATTGTTTTTCGTTATTATAAGTGGCCAATAAGATAGAAGTAACGCGTTAAGCTAAAGGGAGGATCATCCTACCGGTAAATTTTAAAGTTACCCTGAACCTGCCATTTTATCCATTATTTTCAATATGAGCAACTTGTAATATCCAACAAAATTGATGCAAATGACAACAAGAAAAAAAAAAATACAACACGAAGCCAGTCCGTCGCCAGTGCGTTTAAAAAAACTGAACAGTTTTATCGGCATTGCTCCAACACTGCCATATTTTTGAAAATGTTAACTTTTTAACTTTTTATCTGTAAGTTGTAATAACGAAAATAAGTTAAAGGTAACTTTAAAGTTCCCTTTAGCTAAAGGTTCTTTTAACTAAACCCAAGTTTAACGGCAAATTGTAATAATGGCCCTTAAGGCTATATGCATACATTCATGAAATAAATGACAAGCTTTCCTATACAAAAAACAGAAGTTATCGAATCGTTTTGCTGACAAGAGAAAAAACTGGGGGCTCGAAAATGAGCTTGACCGACCGCACAAATACAGGCCGCCAGATATTTAACCGCCTCAAAACTGTGTGAAAAGCGACATTTACATCTGGTAGAATGAAATTCAAATGCGAAATCCACCACCTGACTACCATATATGGATGTGAATCGTGGAATATAGCAACACTCGATAACTCGCATGTACAAACCTTAGTTAACAAAAGTCTGTAAAAGTTTCTTCGTTTTCCTGGCCTACTCTCATATCTAAATAACAGCTTTACGTGGTCAGACGCTCAATAGCAACTAATTCATCTTTCATCTGTCCATATATGGATGTGAATTTGGGAATATAGCAACTCTCCATATATTAGACATTCTAACTTCAATTAACAAAATGTCTGTAAAAGATTCTACGTTATTCTGGCCTAGTCTCATATCTAAATAACAGCTTTATGTAGACAAACACTCAACAGCAAATGATCCACCATGATATACTCCGATTAAACTGAGGTGACATCTCAGATGGCATCACTAAGCAAGTCATACACCAAAACCCAAAGATCAGAAGATGCAGACGACCCGGCATATAAAATTGTACACAAAGGGTGCTGTTAGTTAATGACTTATGACAACCCATATCATCGTATCGCTAGCTAAAGTAGAACTAGAACTGAGATAAAAAAAGGAAACTGATTAAAGGAAAAAAAAATGTTATCACAGTAACTTTTACAGGTGGGAACGCAATAGGATATGGATTTAGTTTTAAGTTCTAAGGGTATACAGTAGATATTTTATCATATTTTTGGCATTCCCCTTCAAAACAAACCGGCATAGGTTCATATTTCTTTGAGGACAGAGATGTCAGTGACAAGCACTACTGGTCGGTGGTTTCCAACTTCCTTTAGCCTGAATTGAATGATATGAAAGTGGCAGTTCATGCCACTTTGGTTATTCTGCACAATTGATTTGAGAACATGGTCATCTCATATAGAGGGAGGTGTTGTGATCTGACGATTTGACCCAAGTAGATATTATCTTGTGAGATTGTGTTAAGCTGCAGGTATATGCAAATACGTTACAAACCAAAGCGGTCTTCAAAGCAAACAGAACCCAAATTATCGATCAGATTCAAACTGACCAATGCGCCAGAATTATGTAAAAACCATGCCATCGCTCAAATTCAAACTGATCTATGCGTCAGAGGCACGGAAAATTGAACATTTTTGATACTCTTCGCCTAGAGAAGCCGTTGTGGATATTGAAACGGTGTTCCATATTCCATGTACCAATAGGTCTTTCAAATAAATAAAAAATTTCTTTGATATCTCACACATATTTTGTTTTATTTGAATTTAAAAATCGCATCAATGAAAGAGCAATTTAAAGATTGCATCAATGAAAGAGCCATTATATGGGCTTGTGAAATAAAACTATTTTTGCGAAGACAGAATAAACACGTAGAGTTCTTCTAAAAAAAAAAATAGCAAGAACAACAAATAAAAACCTAACAACAAAGAAATTAAGTGAATGCTTATAAACAGATATTAAATTACAATAACAAAACTACATAGACAGACCACAAACAAAAAAGAATAACAATAACAAAGGACTCTAGAAGTTGTCAGATCGAAAATAAATGAAGTACGAATACAGCGAATTATTTCAATGCAGAAAAAGTATTCGTTTTTAAGAGGTTCTGAGTTCGTTGGTGTATCACGTAGTGCAAATCTAAATGTATCGATTGCCAGTAATTGAGCAGCAAAAAAAAATGATTTCTTTTATCATATTTTATTCACCAAAAAAAAAAGTTTAAATTTTTTTTTATCATCAATCAACAACCCCTACTTTTTACAAATTATTGTTTGAATGAAACTAAAATGAGATTTTTTTTATTTTTTTTTTCATACATATCTACGCAGACATATATATGTAGGCATATATATATATATATACATATATACGTATGTATGTGAGTGCTAAATAATTTATGTTTGTTTTTTTTATGTACTTTTTTTATTTCATATCGAACGAAAGTAAATGAAATTGACATACTTTAGGCGCAAAAAAATTAAAAGAGAAGAGAAGAATACAAGTGACAGACACATTCAATAACTGGGTCACCTTTTTTTTTATTTTTTTTAATATTTTTTTGGTAAAAAAAAAACAAAAAAAAAAAAACAAAAAGATAAATTATCCAAACAAACAAGTCTTACAATGGGACACACTATCAAATAGGTACGTTTTGCAAAAATAGTAGACGAATCACATAATGTAGTAGTACATAATGTATGATAGTCTGGCCTTAATCCATATTTTTATGACAATAAAACAAAATAAAACTTAAAAAGAATATTAAAAAAGAAGAAAAAGAAGAAAAGAAGAAAAATGCTTTGTGACACTACGAAAGACATTTCAGGTTACATGTCATCACAACACTACAACGAAAACCCAGATGTACAATATGATCCAAAAACAACACCACCATTGATGATGATGATGATGACGATGACTACAACAACAATAACAATCGTAATAATAATTGTCCCAATGATGATAATGACGAGGATAACAAACAATCGTAATAATAATTGTCCCAATGATGATAATGACGAGGATGATGACAATTATGGCAATGTAGTGTTGATAAACATGATGACCGTTTGTAATAAAGGATTAAAAAAGAAATGAAAAGAGAAATTATAAATGACAACAGGCAATAAGGAAATATCAGAAGAAAACAGCAGTCATCGATCAAAGCCGATTATGGACAGAGCTATACTAATTATCAATTATTTTTGAACTCTTCTAAGACTACACCATCTCAACAAGAGTCAAAGAAAAGTGGAATTAATTCTCCATACTTGTCAATTGAAATGTTACCATGCTACAGACCGTTGTAGAGTTGATCTTCAGCATAAAACTTAAAACGATTTATTTTACTAGACACTTCCAATAACCGTATAAATCCCCCCACACATGTGTAACATGTCTCCGGTGTAGGGTGTTAAAAAAAAACGAAATCGAAAACAATAGCGCACTTATACTACCCACAACGTCGTACAGAATGATTGACATTAACAAGGAAAGAAATTGAAAAATAAAAGAAAATTGCAAAAATATAAATTAAAAACAAGAACTTTTTGTTGTTGTTAAAAAGAAAATAATAACAAAAAAAAAAACAGGTCTGAACTGTATGAGGCACATTGCAGGATTTACATTTGAATTTCCGCAAATATTGATCGCAGAACATGTTCAAGAATCGTCTTTAGGCACTTCTAATCTCGTAATCTTCCTGCTCATGAGAGTAATTCTTAATCACATAATCTGTCCAATGACAAAAAGCAAGGTTTGCATTAGGTCCGTTCTACTATTGAACTTTGGCCTTACTTTTCGTAAGAGGGAGCCAGTCTTTCTAACGATTTGATGAGAGACAGAGACTTCTAGGCTTTAACATTTCATAGCGGCCATCTTGTTGCAGCAATATCTGTAAAATCAGTTGTCATCTAGTCAACATCTGCACTTAATATAATATTTTAACCAAAACGGATATTCTACTTAGGCAACAATACCGGTTTCCGTTAATTTTAAAATCATCATAATCGTCTTACAAAGAGAACTACTTGACTGGACGATCGATCAGTATCCTTACATCAACAAAATGCAAGATCTTTCAAAAGTATGCAAGGGGTTCCAAGGCAGCTGATTTCGGGTAGCTCACAAGAGTCGTTAATGTCCTAGGGACTGAATATAAACGACCATAGACAACCACGTGTGTTCGCTTTATTAGCTCTGAAGCAGTTGGCAACATAAGCCTAATTTTCATCGCAAAATTATCTTCAGTGAAGAAACCCATGTTACCGTAGTCTACTAGATAGTGTGTTGACTTATTAGATGGGAGGCCACGATTCATACATCAAGTCAGACATCTACAACAAAACGAATTATGAAAAAATGTTTCTTCGGCGACTACCTCTCAGCTGATTTCTGGCAAAGAGAAGATTTCTGGAAGCGAATAAAATTTGCCATAAAAAGTTTCTCAAAAACCTGTCGTTCGGAATCGATTTTAAACTATAGTTCTCGCCACTCATATATAAAAGTAACACACACAACTTAAGTGTGGTGTGTGAAGCTAGATCTTAATCCAGATCTAAATCCAACTGAAGCATATCGATTACTAAGCTAAGCTAATGTTTCATCAAATTTCACTTGCAGAGAAAGTTTTTTTTTCAGTTCAGAAGGGTTGTAATGACCAGTTATGTGTGTATGTGTATGAAGAGGTCCATTTCTAGATGTACGAATAAATGAACAAACAAAATTATCGAAGAGCATCCAATGCATTCCGAAAAAGACATTGTTTGATGTGAATTTTGGACCAGGGGTGTCATCGATTCATGTTTTATTGAAGGAAGGACATCACAGTCAACGGCGTGCACTATTGGTCCATGATTATCAATTTCTTTTGGCATGAATTGGATAATCGAGGCACAAACGATATATTGCTTCAACAGGACGGAGCCACATAGCTCATGTCATGTCACCCGCTTTTGATGTTTTGGGATACATACACATACATACATAATTGGCCATTACAACCCTTCAGTCATGATTACGGCCTAGCTTCTCACACCACTTATGTTGTGTGTGTTAACTTTATACATGAGTGTCGGGACCTACAGTTTAAAGTCGACTGCTGAACGACAGATTTTTGAGAAACTTTTTATGGCAATTTATTTTTACTCTCAGAGTTTGCCAGAAATCTGCTGAGAGGAAGTCGCCGAAGAAATACTTTTTTCATATTTCGTTTCTGATGTCTTGAGGGGATTCGAACCCTGGCCTTTCGTCTAATAAGCCAACACATTACCTACTAGACTACGGTGACTTCATGTTTTGGCCTACAATTTCATATTTATTTCGATAAAAATTTTGTCAAAATTTTCCATTCGTTGCGAAAGTAAAAAATTCTTTCCAAAAAAACACAGAAAAAAAATACACAATATTTGTGCATAATTTTAATTGAAAAGATAAACATTTCCAGACATTTCCTTAAATTTGCTAAGAAATAATATTTAATCATGATTGTTGCTCACAAATTGTTCACATCATATGGGGTTGATGTCATTGTAAATATAGACGAAAAAACAAAAACAAAAAATAAAAACAAAAATAAAAACAAAAACAGAAAACAAAAACAATCTTTTGAGAAATTGCATTAAATTTATATGAAATTAAAAATTATCTATCATTTGTTTATTTTTATTTTTTTTTTAAATTTATTTTTGTTATTGTTATTGTATAAAATAAAAAATTACACGTAAATACGAGTATGAATATAAATATTTTATTAACAATTTTATATTTTGTTTAATAAACAAAATTATTACGATTCTGAATCACAACACACTTGTTGATTGGCCACCACACCACAACCACGATTTTTTTTATTTTTTTTTAATGAATTTTATTTTTTTTTTTGTTTGTTTTTCTAATTATTTCTAATTGTTTTATTACATTTTATTTATACAATACAATATAAAAATAGCAAAAATGTCTATGCAATGCACATTTTAATTTAATTGACAGATTGATAGTCGATAATGCATGAAATAATGCAGGCAAACCCAATGATTGCAAAGTAATAAAAACAAAAAAAGGAAACAAATAACATTAAAAATTTAATTTAATTTAATTAAATTAATACAAAATTACTTTTCGAAAATATCTATGAAATTAATTCCAAAGATATCACAACAATTTCAATGATTAAGCAAACTTTCCTACAAGAGATTTACATTCCAAAGTATAGAAAATACTCTGAAATTCTAGAATATGACACGTTCTGATAACAAAAACAAAATAAAAGCATCTCTTAATAATTCTTTATACTGCAACTCATTCGAAAATGATTATTAACCCGACATCTTGAATATGAAAGACGCAATATCACATGCTTATGCAGAACAGATCTCTCTCTGAAATCGATTAAAAGAGAAGCCATCTACCATAAAAATCAGCAGAGTTAATTATTAAGTCGCTAAGCAATAGCAATCGAACATAAACACGACCGAAAACTTTAAAAATTCATGCTAATACAATGTCAATGAACGCTAGATCGTCTAGTTCATAAAGAATTCTTCTATAATGTTATTTGATAGGACAATTCTGCTGCAATTCTAAAGCCAATAACCTTGATCTAAAGTTTGTTTCCATTCGCCGATATATCAAATCAGCTACGCTGTGCAACATGTAGATTCATTGACTAATTTAGGTTGATCTTTCATCCTTAGTACGGAAATAATTACTCTGGTAAGTCAAATCACACGCCTAATAAGTGGCTTTAAGTGATCAGCTACTATACGCTTGCTTAGATAGTCGATTTCATTTAGGGCTGCATAACGTATTTGAAATAGCTGAAAAGCCAAATAGTGCTCTCTTTCTAATTTCACTCTGAGAACAATACCATCTTCACTCTCTCCATTTTCATCTAAAATCTCGAATTCAATTTCAATCGTTAGGAAGGGTTTTTAGAAATTTGTCATGAACTTGCAGAATAAATTGAAAGAGGGAGGAAAGAGGGAGTTGTGTTTACAAATACTAGATTAAATCTGCTTATATTGTGACAGAAAAAGAAATGTGGAGAGAGCAGTCCACATGCAGATGGTACAGCCAAAGAACGAATTCTCTGTGTAATCCATTCACTCTGCTCTACTAGAAATTTGGTTCCTACGTACAAATTTAGGATTTTCGGATGTGAAAGCCTATATTTACCTTGCCACATTATTCCATTCGCTCTCTTGTATGAAATTAAGAAGCGTTGAAATAGTCTTCGAGGTTCATACATTAAAGTACTGAAAGCTATAAGGAAATCAGATAGAGTGAAGAAACAGAGAAACTTGAATATATGCTGGGCTGATTCCATTGAACATCACACAGAATTTTCATGCTCATAATATTACAAGATCTGATTACCCAATATTTACAGCATCATTGCACCTAAAAAATAAAGAATCTATTTGTCTAACTCAATGCGGACATTAACTCTTGGTCGAATATGAGTTCGTCATTCATACTTAAGCCTTTTCCCTTAAATCTCTAAAAAGCTTGAACAACTATCGAAGGATTATGAATGCCAAATACTGCTGCCATGTGTAAAAGTGTAGATAAACTATTACGTTAAAAAGAGTAGATCTTTGAGAAAAATGAGAAAAAAGCGTTGGAGAGAGAATAGATCCACGTAGTACCTCTGAATTAAGCCGAAACATATCTGATGAAATTCTATCTGTAATAACCTGTACAGCACGATGGCTTTAAAAGGTCGATATAAATCGATAGAATATACTGCCGACACCAAAAGGAAACAAGTTTTGATAAAAGTGTACCGAGTAACACACTGTCAAAGATCTTAGAAATGTCTAGATATTCGACCTTAATCTCAACAAGTCTTTGAATAGATTCGATCCATCTAGCTGTGAGTAACGCCAACAGAAAAAAAACGTGATGCCAGTCGCTCACCAGCTGTTTCGGGTCCAGATATTTCACAAGATCATCCCTCCCACATTAAATGTCTTCCAGTTAGATAGAAAAATATTGGCACGATGCCTTGAAAAAAAAACGAGTGCGATCAAAGAGCACTGTTCTTTGAACCCGTATTGAAATACCATGTTATTACGTTATGTTATGTTATGTCCGTAACAGGGAGACCCATAAACCTTCAATCCATCTTCCTACGAAACGTTCTTATTTTCGATCTTAAGCTTTATTAACCCAATTATTTGAGCAAAACTGAAAATATCTAAGTCAAGTGCAGGTTTTCTTTTTACCGAATTATTTACAAATAAAAAATTGTAATTGTATTTTCTTAGAAATGATTAAATAAGAAAACTCTGGTTACAATCATCATATAAACAAATTAAATGAAATGATTTTGCAAAAATTTCCCTCTCTTAAAACGGTTAACGTGCCGTTGCCATCCATATTTATAAGGTTGAGCACTTTCAGGTTGCTCTACTTAAAATATACAAAGGAACACATTGGTAAAAAAATATTTTGTACATTACAGGTATATGCAATACATACATAGTCATTGACATTTAGCTTACTGGTTTTTATTTGGCAAAGGTCATGCATTGCATGTACCACATTTGTACACACAAACGATTTTTATTTTCGAGGGAGGGAAAACAAATTCTACGTAAATATATGAGAAATTGTGATGCATTTTGAATTTAATATACTTTAAAACAAAACACACACCACACACACACACATCCTTAGCAAGATGCAAAACAATTTATTATTAAATTTAAAAAAAAATAAAAAAAAGAAAAAATTGTTTTAATTTAAATAAAAAATGGTCATTCAACCCTGCCTAAACAAAAATAACAACAATAACAAAACAAAACAATGCTCACAGAAAGATATAATTACGTTGGTTGAGTTGTGTTGAGTTGAGCGGCGGCGTTGGAGTTGTCTGAAAAATCATAACCTTTTTTCCATGCATTGCGTTGTTATTGTTAAATTCAGAAATTGTTTAATTTTTATAGGAGAAGAATCATGACGAATAAATCAAAAAACAAATGCAAATTAAAACAAACCAAACTTTTATAACATAATTATAGAGGACGCACAGAGGAAAGAGCAAGAGAGTGAGACAAGATTTTGAAAGAATTTTATATTTAAATTAAATTTCAAATTATTTCTTATTTTATATTAGGATACGACAAACGAAAAAAATATTAAAAAGAAAAAGAACACGTACGTTGTATGTCGTAAGTGGTTATATTAAGTGCTGTTAAGTTTATTCGCTGTTTGTTGTACAAGTTGCTTTGAAGTTCAAGGTTATTTTTGCTTTTATTTCAACAAAATTCAACAAATTTTTTGGAAATATTTTATTGTTTATGACTGACTGTACAAGGAAGTTAACTAATAATAAAAATAAATAGTGTTTGGCTTCCTCTTTTTATTTTTTTATAAAATATTAAAACGATACATAATAATAATAATAAAGATAATATTTGTTATTAAAATTTGAATAGTAATTGCGTTTAAATGAATGT
>QOCX01003890.1:0-16177 GCA_005959815.1 Sarcophaga bullata | reverse complement strand
AAAATCAAAATTAAGCAACAGGATAAAATAAATTTCATATCGAAATCGTCCTTCCACAGTACAATAAGAAAAATACTAAGAAATATAAAATACAAGAGAGTGAGAAAGATAGAGAGAGAGAAAGAGAGAGATGAGAGATTGGCATGTTAAATTTAAATTGAAGACGATTTGATTCTTCTAAATCAGACAAATAATTACTGATTAGTTGAACGCAACGGTAAAAAGGTTCAGCTTCAGGACAAAAAGTAAAATTAAAAAAAAAGATATAAAGCTACCAGATAAGGCATACATGCATGGCTACAAATTATTTGGGCATTACTACCCTTCAGTTGGGGTTTCGATCTAGTTTCTTACACTACTTTTGTTATGTGTGCTCATTTTTATACATGAGTGGCGGGACCTACAGCTTAAAGCCGACTCCAAACGACAGATTTTTAGGAAACTTCTCAGGAGAATTTGCTTTGTCTCATAGTTTTTGTCAGAAATCTGCTGAGAGGTAGTTGTTGAAGAACTATTTCATATTTCGTTTTGTTGGGAATGTCTGAGCTGGGTTTTGAATCGTAGCCTCACGTCTAATAAGCCAACACACTACTCATCAGACTACGACTACCACTACTGACCTGATTCCAGTGACCGCAAAACATCAACAACAAACATTATAGGAATGTCAAGCATTGTCAACTCTGTGAAGAAAGTATAATTCAATAAGCTAGGACCTTCACCACTGATATCCAGTACAAAAAAGGCAAAACATTCTTCGTAAGAAGCCTTTATTCCTGCGCCATAGCTGATGGTGGCTTTATCATTCTGTATAGTAAACCAATCACGCTGTTAGAGAACTGGAATTAAAGTCACTCTAGTCGAGTAGTGTGTTCCAAACCAGAGATCAGCAATGAATCAGTTTTTCGCTACTCATAGAAATATCATGAAATTTTGAGTATGAGTGAGTCAACAATATTGAAATTTAACTACTCCTGATCCATTCACGATAGCTGTATTTATAAGTACAACTTGCAATGGGTATGAGTACAACGTTGACATCGAACTCATAACATTCGAAATATGTTTGATTCATACGCCTCTACTCATTTAGATTCAAAAGTTTTAGAAAAATACTTATAAGACTCATAAATGAATGATTCGAGTGATTGGAATCATTCATAAAAATTTACAATCTTAGTCTTTATAGTCTTGCATTTACAACAAAAGAAAAAAGACACACAAGCAAAAAACACAGAGCAGCAAATAGAGCAAACACACAAGCTTCTAGTGAATATTGTAGTCTTCGTACGCGATTCATACTTATTTTGTGATTCTTTTCTGTGTTGAATCATGAAGAGTTGAAATCAAAAACATTATGCTTATTTGTTAAGTATGAGTATGATGAGTACTTCAAACTTTAAATATGAGCAGTATGGGTATAAATGGCGTATAAGTATCAGAAATTATGAGCATGATTCGTATCTACTTATCTTTTTGAATACTCATTGCTGATCTCTGATTCAAACCTTAGCTCTGACATCATCTGGTGGAATCTATAGTTTAAAGACGACTCCGAACTACAAATGAAACTTTTCATAGAAAATTTATTTACTCCCAAAGTTTTTTTTTCAAGAAATCTGTTGATAGGAAGTCACTGACGAAATATTTAAATTTGTAGGAGAGTTCTGACCTCGGGTTTCAACCGAGGTTTCGTATCTAATAAATCCACACACTACCTACTAGACTGCGGTGAATAGTAGTACGTGTATGAGCATATTGAAAATCGTATTACGTTGCCATTTTCGTCAATTCAAAAATTTATTTACAATCAAGGCTATTATTACTGTTTTATTCACAGTATTTTTTGTATTAAAATTTATGAAAAAAAAATAATTGCAAGTTTCTCTGCCTTTAAATAAAGTTTCATTTGTAACATCTGCCAAGACAAGCAATTTATTTTCGGTATATCCGTTTCAAGCATTAAATCTTTTTTTAAAAAAAAGGAGAGCAAAGCAGCACTGGAGCAAGAAAAAAAAATAATAAAAATTCAAACAAAATATTTTTTTCTTTCATGCTTTCTTCATCGAACTTAATTTTAATGAGAAAAGCTCATCAAAAATAATAACAACGTTGTTAGAGCAGGAGATACTCAACTGCGGATATTACCCGCATTCTACGAAAAAAAAAAAAACAAAAATAAAATGAAATTGAAACAACAACAAAAATCATATCAAAAGTATTATGAAAATTCAAAAAAAAAAATACTTTCTACGATGGAAATTCATGACTGTCTTGGCCTAACAGAAATTCTTAACCCCTTTGATGATAAGTTTGTTGAAATAATTTTTGGCAACTTTTGATTAAAACGACTTTCCCCCTTTCCCTTTAAAGGGAAGACTAAATGAGGAGGACGTATAAAAAAATTAAAAAAAAAAGTTTTCTTGTCAAACTATTGTCGACAGACTACTTACTATATGGGCTAGATAGGAAGGAACAAACAGATGGAGAGAAGGAAATATGGATGAAAATATATCAGAAATAATAATCAAAATAAAAACGAAAAGAAAATAAAAGAAATTGTTTAATAAACTTTTAATTATAATTGGTTATTAAAGAAATAAAACTTTTCTATCTGCCATCTCTGCCATCTCTGATTTCTACATTCCATCTCTGCTTTGGGAAAAAGCTATGTGACAAGCGTTGTTGGCTGAGGGCCAGTACAAAGTATAAAGTATTGAATGGATTTCAATTTAAATAAATATTTTCTGTATTATTTCGACAATACAGACACATTTTCTCTTAAAAAAAATTTAGTTTCAAAGCTTCGAAATTCAAACTCAAAAACTTCATTCCAATCGCTTGTCCTTACAACACCTCTTGTTATTCTTTTTATCTTAAGCGTTTGAACAGGAGTTTCTCTTAAACATAAAAAAAACAAAAAATGAAATATTTTGACAATCAAAACTTTCTCAATGACTCTTTTCTTTCTCTCTTTTTATTTCTAAGGTTTCATTACCTACACACACGCAATAAGAAAGAGAGAATTTTGTTCAAACTTTTGCTTTCTAATTGTTATTTTTTCTATCATTCATTAAATAGTTGGAGATTTTTTTTTTTTGATTAAGTTTTCCTTTAAGTTTTCCTTTTTGAGAGCACCTTCAGATTTCATTGCATTCGAGGGTTGTTTGTTAATTATTTGTATTTGAATTGTACATGAAACAATACGTATAAAAATTCATTATGACCGCCATTTTTAATTTTTCTTGAATAAGTAACTACATAGTTGATCATTACAATTCTTCAGTCAAAATTACAACCTATGTTGTGGTGTGAATTTGTATACAAACAACCGGCCCGGTCTATGCATGAGAGTTGTATTCCATTCTCTGTTGTATTCCATTCTCGGCGTAAATAGCAAGTGAAATATTTCTTGCACCATCTTAAGACACCAAGGCACTTGAATGTTTCTTTCGTTAGTTGAAATATGTGCTGGTTCCAGTGAACTTCATACTGAATTTTCACGCCGAAAACATCATGAGCTTCTTTCCAACTCCTTGATATTTACAATACCCGTAAATACGAATGAGGCAATATTGTTACTGTTGCGCGTTAAAATCCACTCTATTCATATACAATGTACAAACGCTTTCGAAATTACTGAGCAGGCTTAGCACTGCTCTCAATTTATGGAGGCAACTGTTTCCATTTTTCTTTGTTTTGGTTTTTTTTTTTTTATCGAATATTGTAAGATTTTAAATCACATCTTAAGAAGGCTAGGAGAAGTCGGTAATATTTTCTCTTTGACTTTACCAACGCTAAGGTTTATCGGCTAAAGTGGCCTTAAGAAGAGCAAATGCTTGCTGTCATGAATTATAAATTTTTTGGGTTACTTCAGGATTGACACGCAATTACTTTAAGATCCGCTTGCTGCTACCAAACTAAGTGTAGTATTTAGCTACGCTTCCATTGCTTCCATGGCATTATATGACAATAATTATGCGGTTTACATTCAACGACTAAAACACCACGTATCCTTATCCTTAATTTTTTATCTTCAATCTTTAAGCAGTTTACTCATGGCTTTTTTAAACCATAATACATACATAATTGGCCATTACAACCCTTCAGTCAGGATTACGGCCTAGCTTCTCACACCACTTAGTATGTTGTGTGTGCTAATTTTATACATGAGTGGCGGACCTACAGTTTAAAGTCGACTCCGAACGACAGATTTTTTGAGAAACTTTTCATGGCAATTTTATTTACTCTCAGAGTTTTTGCCAGAAATCTGCTGAGAGGAAGTCGCCGAAGAAATATTTTTTTCATATTTCGTCTTTGATGTCTGACCGGGGATTCGAAAACCCTGGCCTTTCGTCTAATAAGCCAACACACTACCTACTAGACTACGGCGACTTCAAAACCATAATAGTTCGGAGAAATTTAAAATAAAAGGAGCCTCAAGTGAAAATATTTGTCCTTGAGCTGAAATAAAAAGGACACCCTATTATGAAGGAAGAAAAAAGCGGCCTTTGATTTCATAATAAATGCCAACATATGTAAGCATATGTGTAATCACATAATTTCTCTTTTAAATATGTATTCCTCATACATACATATGGTATAAGACGGTAGCAGAGAAGAATACTGTACTCGTAATTTATATTCTCTATCAGAAATTGTGTGATGAAGACTGATATTGTATTTCAATTTTCCTAAAAATATCCTCTAATGAGGAAAACTTTTTTAAATTTTACACTACAATATAAAACGGGAGAGAAAGAAGCTTTTGTGCATACTAGCGCACCATTCCTTTATGAGTGTGTCCATATATGTGGCTATGGCAACATGTCCTTTCAAATCATCTCTTCTCAACTTGCATGACAATTTATTTGATTTCTTTTGGCAGTTACCCAACCAACCAATGGTTGTCGTCTGGACAACAGAGCATGCTGTTCCATTCCATTCCAAAAAAAAAACAAGTTCCCTTTGAATAAAATCAGAAATCAGTTGCACAGCATGGTTTCACATGCATTTTAGTAATCCTCGAGAGACATAATATTTTTTTTTTTTTTTTTTTTTTTTTTTTTTTTTTTTTTTTTTTTTTTTTTTTTTTTTTGCTTGATTATGTTTTTGTTTTTTATACGTAATAAATTGTTACTTTTCATATGTAAAAACTATTTGATTTTGTTTGTTTATGATGTGCAAACAGATTTGAGTCCATAAACGAATTATGTACTCCAATTAAGTACCCCCCAGTGACTGGTTGTCGTTCTAAGGAATAATTTTTTTTAAATTTTTTTAAGGCAGGAAAGTGAATTTTCCAACAAATTTTAAAATTTTATTCAAGCTAAGTAAGTAACAGTTGCCATAGTAAAGCTGGTATATTGGCTTATTAGACGTGAGGCTACAGTTCATAAACTAGGTCGACGACTTTGTGCAATGAAAAGTTTCTTAAAAAATCTGTTTTTCGGAGTCGATTTTAAACTGTTGGTTCCGCCATTCATATTTAAAATTTACACATACAACATTAGTGGTGTGAGAATGTAGATCATAATCTTGAATATACCGTTGTAATGACCAATTATGTCATCTTTTCTTTTATTGCTCGATGCTTGGGTATTTAACAGTTCTTGGGTACATAGAGAATTTATTGACAGATCGTGTCAGACCGAAAGGCGATTTTAATAAAATTAAACACACAAATTCATTGAACTGTCAAGATAGCTGGAGACATTTTAAGCGGGTATTATTAGCGTTGAAGTCGTTGTAATCCTTTTAGTAGTATGCTGGCTTATTAGATGTGAGATTTCGGTTCAAACACCAAGTCAGCAGTTCACAACAAAGCGAAGTCTGAAGAAAGATTTCTTAGGAGATTTCTTCTCAGCAGATTTCTGGCCAAAACTCTGAGAATAAATAAAATTCTCATGAAAAATTCTCTCTCTGTTGTTCGGTGTCAACTTTAAACTCTATGGTCCCCACTCAAGTATAAAATGAATACAAACAACATAAGAGGTGTGTAAAGCTATGTTGTAATCCTGACGGCGGAGTTGTAATGACCAATTATGTGTGAATGGATGTGAATTTGTCAAATGTAGCTTTAACAAGATGGCCGTTATCAACCGTCAAAGATCAGAAGTCCCTTATTTGGCGTGCGGATGACTTTTTGCTTTTATTTAGCCTGTGTTTGACATATATTGCTGTCTTATTGTTGTATTTAAAATGTTAACCATAAAGAATAATTGTCCAAGGCTATGGAATTTTAAAAATTAACATCCAAACAATCTAAAAAAAAATTGGTCTACTGGCCAATTGCCATCGATATCAGATGCAAATCTTCTGTACTTTGCGTAAAAACATAATGGTTATTCCCTTATAATATCTAAATATTTTATTTGTATCGATTAATTGCTTAATTGTTTTTGTTTTTGTTTTTTTTTTTTAGATTTTTACAATTTGTCCTAGGTCCTCTTGTACATTTTAAAGGGAAAAAAAAAACACAAAAAAAAATTATCTTAAATTGTATACAGATTATCTCATCGTGAATCCCTTGTGTTTAACCATTGGAAATAGGAATTTAAAATCGATAACACAAAAGAAATTTATCGAAATTGAAGGAAACATTGAATTTTATTGTGTGTAAATATTTGTAAATCTCTGACAATAGCAATGAAAAGTACTTAAAAGTACTGAAAAGTAAACCAAATAATAAAATGGAAATTATTTTAACTCCTGAAAGACAGACATACACAAACCTTAGATGTCTGCCCACAAGTTTACAAAATTTTTACCAACCACTACCCCCCTCTACCGGTTTTGTTTTTGTAAACAAAAAATTGATTTTTATTTTTGAATACCTTTTTTCCAACAAGAAGAAAAAAAACAAGAAACATGTCTTCTTGTCATTTATGTACGTATGTATACCTTACTAATGTATTTTCTATCATTTCTCTTTTTTTTTCTTCACTTTTCTTTACCTTTTTGTATGTACAAACGACTCTCATTACAAACATTTCAATGGAATCTACACAATATGGCTGAATGGATGGATGGTTGGCTGGATGCTGGATGTCATCATCTCTTCATTGTTTTTTCAATAAACAAATAAAAATCAAATTCTAAATTGTTTCCCCATCCCCCGCCGCCTACTGCTCAACAACGACTGCTGCTCTACTCTGTACGTTACTCTCTGCTATTCACGTCTAATCTCGAATAACAATAACAAACCAAACTCAACTACAACAACATTCGCAATAATAAAAACATTTAAAAAAAAAACAAACAAAAAAAATATTAAAGCGCGTGGTTTCGGTATGCGTGTTGTGGGCGGTAAAACTGGTGCTGATGGCAGACTATTTGCGTATATTGTTTGGACGGTGCCTGGAGGACCAGCTGAAAAGAATGGCTTACAACAGGGCGACAAGGTAATTGAGTTTTTCATCTAAAATAATGTTGTTTCTAAACATACAAATACAATGCGTGTCTAAATACAGTCACAGAAAAAAGTCTACATACAAGGTTTTTTCATTTTTTCACGCTTTTTTTTTTTTTTTCTAATAATTTCTAGGTCTTCTTGTGACTGCTTTAAAGAACGCTATAACGCCTTTTTAAATTTTGCAAAAAAAAAAACGCCATTGTATGTAGACTTTTTGCCTTGACTGTATATTAAAATATATTAAAAAAAAAAAAGAATATTGAAAACAAGCACAGTAGAAACTCGTTTGAAAAGCAACTTGAAAGAGGTAATTCGTAAAAGAAAAGTTCTTGAAATGTTCCCGTTTTACTGTTTTGTGTGTATATTGTACTGTGTTTAATAAATTTCGTTTTACTTTTGTTTTTGTAATAAGAAAACAACAAATACAGTGAGCGTCAAAAATATAATAGCGACGCCATTGATAAATTCTAACAATCACCAAACTCAACTTTTACTACTTAAGAAGAGTGCCCAAAAAAAATTGACAATCTTTAAAAATTTTTGTAATTTTTTGCTTTCAATTTTATGAACTGCCAATGAAACGATTTTAAAATAAAAATAACGGTATTGTGATAGAAGTATATATTTTTTAAATGTACAGTTTCTTTTGACGCTCACTGTAAATATTGTATTTGCATCAGCAAGACATGCAAAATTCATTCAACAATTTAAATGCAAAAACATATTTACAGTGACTCTCTAAATAAATCCATAAAACGATTTATTTTTATTGAAATTCTTTAAATATGACCTCCATACGACAGTGTACCTGACTCTTCTGTAATTAAGATTCAGTTCCAGTTTCTCGTTTCTCTTTTCTTTCACATGAAAATTTGTCGTTCCATTCGACTGAGTTAAAGAAATCTTCAGCAAATATTGGACATCATCATTCTCTTCACTTCTTTAGGCTATACTTAGACTAGTTCATTTCAAGGGTTCCCATTTATGCCAACATTTAGGCCCATTCCACAATATATTCAAACTGTATGTCAAACATTCGCTAGAGAAAACCAATTCAAATCTAAACTAAATCTTGCTGTTGCAGCAATCTTTATATTAGAGAGAGCTCGGCCAAGGAGAAGTCAGAAAATGAGAGATCAAACATCTACATCTCTCTATGACAAGAGCAGGGCACTAACATATGAGCTGAAGGACAGTTTCTTCCTCCTTCTCAGACCCTCCTCAGATTCTCCTGCAGATGTCATTTATCGAAAAGCCGAGTCTTTCGACATGCCTACCAAAAGAACAGTGGCCCATAGCAACCGCTTTTGTGCCATGCGATATAAGGGCAGAAGTAAGTCAGTCTTCTTATTCGTACGTATCCACCAGCAGATTCTAACAATATAGCCTTCCTGCTGCTAATGAGATTGAGTTTCCCTATAGTCACTGCGGATAATATCCAAGTTTAATGAAGCAATCCGAATACATATGCCATGTAACATGTCGGATATAGCGAGTTCCGTATCAGCTCTGGCCAGCTCTTTATCTATACAATTTCCAATGACATTCCTATATCTTGGCATTCATGGACAGGAACGAAAGGAACTAATTTCGTATGGTACTTAATCATAGCCTGGCTATGCAGTAAATCAAGAGAATTGTAGATTCCTGCCACCTCTAACAATCATTGCGCAAGTTTTAAAATTTTAAGGACCTTTGCTTGGAGGTGTTTTTGAGTTTTCATAAGGATAGCATTATACGGGTTGTTGTTCCATCGTACATACATAGCAGTTCTTTCAAAAGAGAGGCTTGTCATTAACATCCGAATTATTTAATCTCCTTTTTTATTCACGGCTTACTGTTACTCCACTGTCAACACTTGAAGCTTTTTGAAGAATTAAACTCAAACATACATAATTGGTCATTACAACCCTTCAGCCAGGATTACGATTTAGCTTCTCATACCACTTATGTTGTGTGTGTTAATTTTATACATGAGTGGCGGGACCTACAATTTAAAGTCGACTCCGAACTACAGATATGTTTTAGAAATTTTTCATGGTAATTCATTATTTACTCTCAGAGTTTTTGCCGGAAATCTGCTGAGAAGAAGTCGCCAAAGAAATATTTGTTTAATGTTTCGTTTTTTTGGAGAGGTCTGACCTGGAGTTTGAACCGTGGTCTCACGTCTAATAAATCAACACACTACCTAATGGACTATGACGCCTTTGCGGTCTGCCATATGTTTATTAAGACCTTAACGCTTTAGAAATAGAAAACATGAACTGAACCTTGTTTCGAATAAGAGAGTCACATCAACAATATCCCACTTTGCTTTTAGGCCTTAAATGACAACATGGTTATAAATGACAGCATTAGGTCATTCATAACACAGCCTGCTCTCGAAAGAGCTAATGTTGCACATACATTCTTATGTTCGCATATTAGACGATAAACCCTATTTTTATAGTAAATCGGATCGCAAGCAAATCTAGGCTATAAAAACAATAACCGAGACTGCATAATTGTAATATAATTTTCAACGATTTATAATTGAATTAAGAATTCTTCAAATTCAACATTTCTAAACCGCAAACTGTCAGCCACAAATTAATTCTTTACAAGGTTTTTTATTTTCTTTTTTTTTTTCCTGTATTTCATATCTGTACTCCATATTGCATATCTATTCTAAGCGCATGTACAAGCTTACATAGGGCAAGAGTGTCTCTCTGTCTGTCTGTCTGTCTGTCTACTTAAAAATGATTGTCATTAAATAAAATGTAAATAAATACGCGATGAAGGGATTTGCATTTAAATTTGTTTACAACAAGTCAAGTACTTTATCGTTCTTCATTTAATTTACGACGTTTTCGGTGAGTGTGTTTTGGACGCTGAATGCGATAAAAACAGAGACAAGAAAAGAGAAAAGTATGTGACCGAAAAAAAGGTATTCATTGGAAGATTCTCATAGCGAACAGGACATCTTTACATATAAATATGAAATGAGCGAGAATTTAAAAAAAAACAAGCAAAACGAATCACTCGAATCATTTATGAGTATTATAAGTATCATAAGTATTTTTCTAAATTTATGAATCTAAATGAGTAGAGGCGTTTGAATCACACATATTTCGAATGTTATGAGTTCGATGTTAACGTTGTACCTCATTGCAACTTGTACTTATAAACCAGGGATTACCATTTCATAGCACAATTGTTCAGAGAGAATTCACACACATTGCTTATACTCTTTTGTTTAGTCGTCGATCAGACTACGGCGACTGCACATGTTAATGGATGTTATGAAATTTTTTTTCAGGTTTACACTCAAAAATATTTTAAAAATACTTTTATTAAAAACAATGTCGTATATGTTCTTAAAGGACATTTTAAGACAATTAAATGATAAGGAAAGGGAACAGCTTTTTTGTAGACATAAAGGAATTTTTTCTTTCAAAAAATTAAAAAGTTTTTTATTAGTAGGTGAGGAAAGTTATGAACCAAAAGTAGTTCCACCCAATTGAAAAAACATTCCCTAATTTTCGAGTTAAAGATGTATAACTTTATGCATGTTGATGAAATGAAATGCGTAAATTACTAACATTTTTCTTTGACAGTAAATAAATAAATTCTCCCAATTTGTTTTTACTCACTTACTCACTAATACACAACCAAAAAAATTGTAGTAACCCCTGTTATAAACCTACGTTGTAGTGAGTACGAATGAATCAAAGTAGTTGAAAGTAGCGAAAAAGTGATTAATTGCTGATCTCTGATACATACGTACGACTGAGTGTTATACTACGTAATATATTATTAAGTCATTGCAAAAATTTTTGTTTACAGGTATAATCAAATTACATTGAGCGTCAAAAGAAACTGTACACTTGGCATAGAATTCTATCAAACTCAACTTTTTTTTCAAATTTTTTAAAATTTTTTTTGTTTCGATTTAGAAATAAAAATAATGGTAATTTATTAATGAATATATTTTCTTAATGTACAATTTCTTTTGCCGATCACTGTATAGACATATTTGCTTTAAAATTTCATTCAATTCTCCATATTTATAGATTTTAGAATGGAATGGCATGTCATTGATCGATCGTAGTTTTGAGGAAGTCTGCAGTATAATGGATCGTACGGGTGATGTGGTCGAATTGCTTGTGGAGCATGCAACCGATTTTCGTATGTGTGATCTATTCGATGAGAATATACCACCCGGTAATAGCGGCAACGAAAGAGGGCCACGACGTTCTGGCGATGGTCCAATTGGTTTGGGTTTAATAGCGGGTAAGTTTTGACTTTTTTAATTAAACTTTTGTTAATAAATGTTATAATATTTGCACACAAATGTCTTTCACATATAAAGACATTTAAATGTAAATATATTTTAATTTTTTATATATGTAATGTTCTTTGTTGTTTTTTCCTTTCTTTTTTCAAAAAACGATTTTTTTTTCGAATATTTTTTCTTTAAATTTTGTTCTCTACTCCATAACAAAAATCATGCAAATTTTTTTTTAATTTTTTTTTAAATACAACAACAACAACAATTACTAAAACAACAACAATGTCTATATATTTTCATCTTTTAAAAAATTAAAAAAAAACTTTATATAGACCCTGAAACAACCACAGACAAATCACCGGCCTCGCCGACAAGACGGAAATTACCTAAAACTCCGGTATAAATAATACGCATTTTTATTTAAATTTATTGATTTTAATTTGGAATTAAAAACACAACAAAAAGAAATATAATTTGAAAGATTTTTGAATTTTAATTCAAAAAAAAAATTCAAAAAAACAGCAGAAATATTAAACATTTTGAAAAAAAAAAACCAAGAAATTGTGAAAATCTTTAAAGTATTAAAGAAAAAAAAATTTAAATAAAATATTTAGGCATCTCTCTTAAAACAATAAAAATAAAAATAAAAGAAAAACTAATTCTAGTTATAAAAACAAAAACACTTTCTACACAATTTACATTTCCATAAAATAGTTAAAAAACCAAACAAATTAAACATAATTTTTTTTTGTATTTTATTTACAAAGAAAATCACAGTTATGCCTGAAACTAAGCTTTAATTTTCCTAACATAGGCTTAAATAAACTTAACTGTGATTTTTATTTTATTATTAAAAGAAATTTTTTCTTTTATTTTTTAATATCAAGCAACACTAACCTCCGTTTTACTCCTTCAGAATTATTTATTTTTTTTAATTAAAACGCTTTAATATTTTTTTTTTTTTTTATTAAATTTAGAGTTTTCCAAAAAAAATTTTTTTTTAATATTTTCCTTAAAATCATTTTTAATTAATTCCTTATGTAGACTGAATCAAATCCTTATTAAAATATTAAGTAAATCATACATGATTCAATACTATATATTATTTATCGATCAATATGTTTAGTATCGCAGAACATTGCTATTCCTTGGTTTTTTGTAATGTTTTTTTAATATATTTTAAATTTAAAAATTTTTTTTTAATTTTTTTTTAATTTAAAAAATTTTTTTTCAAAGTTTTTTTTATTTTTTTTCTTATTTTAAATTAAAACATTTCTCGAAGTCCCATCGTTAAGAAAACTCAACTTTATATCCAATCCCCTACATAAAAGAAGAACAACTAGGTTCCGTACAGGCACTCAAATGGAGGATAAAACTTGCACATTGCAAGCAATTTATGGAAACAATTTCAGAAATATTGCTTCCTCTTAAAACTTGGCTTTATTTGATTTCCATACTATTTGCATCACATATATCCGCTTCAATATATTATAAAACTCTTATGTATGGGTCGGTATCACAGTCTGTATCTGAGGCTCATCGATCATGTACAGGAGACGCAAAGTTGATTTTTATTAACTGATAGGGTTTCCATCTCTATTAATTCAATACAACATCATTGCAATGTGGCTTGTGTTTTGCTGTTTTACCATTACCTTCCATTGAAGTAGGAATATTCTCGAGGCAATAAAACCAAATCCACGTCTCTCTAAGCTCTATTTCGAGATCATGCAGTATGGCTGGCCATATTCGTAATATGAAATGATTCGATCTTATTAGAAAGCGGTGGGTGCTAGGTGTGTAATCAGTAATTTATAGAAGCTAACAGCTTCTCGTACATATGAAGTGACCGAATGTATTTGCCTTATTCCGTACACTTCAGCGTTACTATCCACAAGGCAGTTAGGTAGATAGAAGTGGCTATCCACTCAAGGAGTATGAACACACACACAGGGCTCATTATAATACCTTACCATACCATTATTCAGAACCACTCGAAGCTTCCGATGCAGCGACTTAGACTGCCGCTTTTTCCTCCGACAAAGTGTCCACAGTAGGTGAAGAACAATCTCCTCCTTCATCTCATCTTCATAGCTTCTACAAAAATCATTTGCGGGCTGTCCAAGAGTGCCCATAAAGTAATGTCCGTGGTGAGCTTGCTTCTCTAGAGTTTAAGCAGGACTACGGTTCTGCTCGAAGACGCTTACATATTGTTCCTAAATAGATCCTCAATATCGAGAGTTCGAATATCGTGCCCCGTCTGGGTAGTTCATCCGCACTCTAGTTACCAGAAGTTTCCCTATATATTAGTACCTTGTGATACAAACATCATATCGACCCGCTACCTCTAATGTCCACAAAGATATTATAACTCTCCACTACTATCAAAGCCATATGGTACATCACAGCTTTTGTTTCGGTCTTGATCTATATTCTCAATTTCTGGCCGCAAGAAGTCTGCCTGGCTGACCACACTTTCGAAAAGTTATAACCCGATTACGTCGCCAGTCCAAAGTCCCTACCAAAAAGTCACTCTTTCTGGTACGCTGGTAAAAAATTTCACAAAGTGCACAAAATGCATTTTGATTTGAAAACCAATTTTGCAAAAGGCTTCAACAATCTAAACACTGCTCAATTGTGTAGATTTGCATGGTTAACAAACATGGTTTGTCAAACTTGGTTTGTCAAATATGGATTGACAAACATTGCTTGTCAAACTTGGTTTGTCAAACTTGGTTTGTCAAACATTGTTTGTCAAACACATAAACAAAGAAATGTCAAATTAAGCTAGGTAAAATACATGAATTGTTTGGACCATAAAGCAACACAGAAGCGGTATTTGATGCGTAAACTGTTGTAAAACAAAGTGATCGGGTATAGAGGTAGTCAGTGAGTGGCATAAATGAAAGAATCGGATTTAAAGAAATGTTTTATTTTGTCGTTTTTAATATTTTGAGTATAATTTTGTTGTTTTTATTTTCTTAATCACAATTATAATTGCAGTACAATATTATACTTAATCGATGTTGTAGTATTAGAAATTTTTATTAAAAAAAAAAAAAACAAAAAAATTAATGTTTAAAATATATTCGGAAAAAACAAATACAAACAGAAAAAGAAAAACGTTAAAATAACTTTAAACCCAAAGCCCAATTGAAAACCAATTTCTATTAAAATAGTAGAAAGAAAATGTGGGCTACTAAAGACGATCTCTTCTTATAGTGGTGATATCAATAACAAAAAAAAAAAAAACAAACAAATTTATAGGAAATTTTATTACAATACATACATACATACATACATACAATGTATACTATAAACAATGTAGATTAGAAAATATATTTGATTATACCACGTATACAATTACGATTACAATTTTGTTGGTGACACTTTATTGCTGCAATAGTTCAGTTCTTGTTTTCGTTTTTAGTTCACTTCTAAGGTGTAAGTGTTTTAAAACATATTGTTGCTGTATTAGGTTTTTTCATTAAACTTTGACCAGGGCCCTAGACTTTCAGATTCAAATATGTATTGAAAGGCGTCTGTAAAAACAATGTAAAATTTGTATTTTATTTTGTAACGCATCTGTAATACATTCGTATTTTTTTACGTACCCAATATTAATTACAAATTTTAAAACATTTGCACCACAGCTTGTGTTAAATACGAACTAGAAGTAGTAATTGTAGCCTCTAGGCCATTTTGAATTGCATTTACACATACACATGCATTTCTGTTAAGATAAATACATCGTAAGCCTTTGTAAGTCCGCTGCTAAACTTTTAAGTCTCTATGACGAGCATACTCGTCAAAGCGAAACAAAAGTTTTTCGCATAATGTCAAGTATATTCGTCTTGAAGTAGAACAAGTCGCATGTTTTTCCATTTATATCTTACTATTCTAACAAACCTATACGTTACGTATGATTTCTAGTTACAATTCCCTACTCTTATCGGCAGAAACATTTAATTCTGCTAATGTCGAGTATATTCGTCTTCACTATAAAATAATTAAGCGTGAAGAACAAGATTACGGAAACAGACCAGTCAAAGTAATATAATAAAGAAAGCCATGGAACAGCAGCATTTTATTCTGTTCATGACGGGTATACTCTTAAGTGAGAAGAAAAATAATATGGAAACAGGACAATCAAAGAAATATAATAAAGAACATGAAATGGAACAGAAATATTTTATTCAGTTTATGACGAGTATACTCGTCTTCGCTAGAAAATACTTAAGTGAGAAGAAAAACATTATGGAAACCTATTGGAATCAGGTATTCTTCTTCTTCTATTGGAAACTGTAGAGTGATCTTAAAACTTTAACTGAGGACTGAAATGTGTTCGCTGAATTTGTTGAGGGCCCTATGTTCCTTATAGGATAAGTGATAGGATCGATCAATTGAGTACTTTCCGTAGAAGATTTGCTGACAATTTCATTTCATTCATATTTCCAAACAGTTATTGTCAGTTGCCAAGTCCCTCTGATTAA
>QOCX01003889.1:0-16182 GCA_005959815.1 Sarcophaga bullata | reverse complement strand
CGAAGTGACAATCAGAGTTACCAAGGTCGCTGTATATTCTACAATCGATGCAGCAGTTTCACTTTCAATTCTCTTTCACACATACTACCTGTTCAAATGCCATGAAATTAATATCTGTGACGTTAGGCGGTACAGATGTGTTTGCGAGAACACAACTATAAGTTCCAGCGGAAGATACTTGCATAAGCCCGGCTTAGATACATTAATTGTTTTGTTAAACGAAAATTGAAACACGTATTGAAAGCAAAACTGGTTATCAATATTATTTCAGTTTTTGAATTTGTGAGTGCGTTAGTTAAAAAAGTGGGAGCAAAATATTGATCGTGAAATTCTTGTGTGAATGTAGAACCCTGACCAAATGTCACCAATTTTAAAATAAATTTCTATATCCCTTATAATGTAGAAAATAGCATTATTGGTTTCTCGTTTCAAAAACGAATAACAAATAAATAGTTTATAAAAAAAATTTAATGCAGAAGTTGCGAATGTGATTTATATACAATAATAGATTACGAAGGGATCGGAGAATATCAAGTTATATACAACTCAGTTGTAAAATGAATTGCAACTTGTTGCGGCATTAATAAATATTTTTTCAATTTATTATGAAGTGTTGGTAACCCTTCAAATGGGTTATCACTGCCTGGTGAATAGCAAAACAAATTCTTTCCACATACTTTTTGTACACATTCAGCGGCAATTTTCATTAAATTTTCTGAAATTTTAAATAAAATAATTTAAAATGACTGCCGTTCCACCGCCTACAAACGTTTCTACCTTGTTACCACTGGGTGAGTTGAGGGCAGTAATATATAACAAGATCGCAGTATAAAACAATGAATTTCTTTTAGAACTGGTCGACAAATGTATTGGCTCTCGCATACACATTATTATGAAGAAACGATAAAGAAATGGTGGAACTTTATTAGGTTTTGAGTGATTTGTAATATGCTTTTGGCGATGTGATCAGAATACGAAAACCTCCCTGAAACGGTCGACCGTTATTAACAAAATTGGATCAAATTCTGCTGAATGGAATAATATAAACAACTGGTGGGTATATCGACATTTATGAATGACACTAATTAATTAAAATTTCCTTAAACAGCTCCGTGGCCTGGAGGTGAAATATCCAGAGTAGTTGTTATGCTGTTCAATACATTTTAAAAACCAAAAATTTTATTTTTATTAATAGTATTTATAAAATGCAAGTAAAAAATGTAAATAAATTTTAACCCTAATTGTTTTAATAAAAATAGTTTTGTTTACATGACCTTTTTAAAAATATTACACTACTACTCTAAATTGCGAACTGTGAGTTATTTTTTGTGGCAAGCTTGATGTCAAACTTATTTTTTGCAGCTGTCAAAAAGAGAAAAACTTGTGGTAAAGTTGTAGTGATTTTTGTTAAAATTATTAAAACTATTAATTCGTAAAAAATTATTTTATATTTATTTTGATTAACGTAAAGAATATTAAAATGTCGGAGTGATGATAAACAGGTCAGTATTTTATGTGAACTTTCACATGAGGTTATGTTTATTTGTTGCCTTATATTTTAACAAACGTATACATAATTTAATTTTATGTTATCCTTTTGGTAGGTTTCTCGATATCTCCCAATGATGATGGGCCTGGAAGAGAAACGTGCCAAACTTTCTTCAAGTTCTCACCATAAGAAATCGAAAAAACATAAAAAGCATAAAAATCAAAATAATCGATAAAAATAAAAGAAACATAAAAAATCAAAGAAGCGACATAGGCATCATTCCCATACCACTTCAGGAAAGGTTCTGGAGATGAGGATAAAAAGAAATGTGGTGCTATTAATGAGAAATTTACAGAAATTATGAAAAAGGCCAATAAAGACAAAAATTGTGCCTTACGCGTAGACCATGATGTCAAGACGAAATACATTTTGATAACGAAGGCGAATATTCAGACAGATCCCTGCAGTTTGGTGGAGGAAATAACAAAAACAATAACAAACAAAAGTGTTACCAGTTATGGAGGTAGTTTCCTCTGGAAGTGAAAGTGAAGTGTAAGTATGAAAATGTCTATGATTTCATTAAGTTGTAGTTTGAAGCTAGAGTAGTTAAAGTAGTATATACTCCTTGAATTTTTCTACTTTCGGAAAAATTAATTAAAGTTCGATGGTACTGAATTAAAATGCTCACAAATCTTTAAATGGTTTTCAAAGTGGTTTTTTTACAGAGAAAAATATAAGAGGTTTATAGGTTTTAATGGCGGTGAGCAAAGTGCCTTCTGCCAATGTTTATCCTGTTTCCAATTTTTCTGTTAATGTACTATGTACCAGCACGTTTCCACTTTCTCAATTTTTTTAAGTTTAATAAGTTTTTAAGTTTAAATAAAAATATTCTTAATAATTACAGACCTGTTGACGTGGCCAGTCCTGATTTGGCCATTATTGAAGATGATCTCAATTTGGACGAATTAATGAAACAAAAAGCGTTATTACAAGCCCGTTTAGGAGCCTATATGTCTGATACAGAAGGTGATGACAGTCGTTCTGGTTCACTGGCAAAACGCCTAACAAAAGAGCTCGAATCGAACTCAAAGAAAATCTGTCCTACAGCAACAGGAAGTGAAAATATTAGAACGATAGAACAAACAAATTCAACATCAACTACAACTAGTAAAAATAATTTAAATAGCATTTCTAAAGATAAACTTTCAAACCAAAACGATATTATATTATTGGATGATTCTAGCGGTGGTAATACACCGGTGGAGAAGCGTTCAACCAGCAAACAGCGCTCTCGTAAGGTAAGACATTCAAGTGAACGAGATCGTAGATCTGGTCGGAGACATAGATCTGCAACACCGCCAGCTGCTGCCACGACCAAAGAAAAACTAAACGATCACCGTTTGTCAAAGGATTATCGAGATCATCAAAAGAGACATTCATTACCTGAACGCCATCGTAGTATTCGGAGTCGTAGTCGCTCTACCGGTCGTAGAGTAGGTTCCCATGATAGGCGACATCATGTGGATGTTGAAGAAGATCGTAGTCGTCAACGCCATAGAGAACATTATGATCAAAATCGTCAAAAAGAAGATCTTCGCCAAGAAATTAACAGAGATAAGTTACGTGAACGAGACAATAGTCGTGATGGTGAAAATAAAGGTCGGGATGACCGCACGCGAATAACAGACCGTAGTGGTGGTCGAGGACAAGATAGAGGCCGTGACCGTCATAGGGAACGTGAAAGATGGATGCGCGAGAGATCGCACAGTCGCAGTAAAGCCGAATCAGACCGCAAACGTGAGCGTGAACGAGAGCGCCAACGCTTTGGTCATGACCGTAATGAACGAGATCGTCATGAAACTAAAGATCGTGATCGTTATCGTGGATCCCTTAGTGAAGGACAAAGAGCTCAACAAAAAGAATCTAGTAGTGATGAAGAGGTCAATATAAATATTAACATAGATGACGAAGATGATGACGAAGAAAAAATTATTGAAATGAGGCGTAAACAACGAGAAGAACTTTTAAAGGTAAAACTGTTATAATATTAAAACATGTGTTTATAATAAATATATATGAATATATTTTTTAATGTATAGAAATTGGCTGGCTCAAAGCAAACTTCTGCACGTTCAAATTCATCTTCGTGTTCAGAAGATACAAAGCAGAACAACGAGAAACATAATAGTTCGAATAACAAAGATAGAAGGGATCGCTCACTGACACCTCCACGCGCAAAAAAGCGTAGATCTTCTACGCGTTCACCTTTGACTTCAGAATCGTCATCTCGCCATCCCATAGAACAGGCCGTTAATACACCAGATGCAAAAGCGGAACAAGAAAATAATAAATCTTTGAATAACATTAATAAAGACAAAGAAAAAAAACAAGAATGGGATATGTTTGCTGATCAAGATGTTGATTCGAATTTCGATGTGAGTCGTTGGCTTGTAAATTTCAGACAAATATTAACTAAAGAATTTTACAATATAAAACATTTTAGATGAATAGAACGTTTTATTAAGCAATTTTATATATTTTACTTATGTAATTTTCAGTCACCCAATACAATAGTTCAAAATAAAAATATGGCTGAAAATCCAGCTCTTACTGATAATTGGGACGATGCAGAAGGCTACTATCGTGTCCGAATTGGCGAAGTATTGGATACTCGTTACGTTGTTAGCGGCTATACGGGCCAAGGTGTATTCAGTAATGTTGTACGAGCCAGAGATCAGGCTAGAGGAAATGCAAATGTAGCCGTTAAAATTATTCGTAATAATGAAATAATGTTAGTATTTTAGTATATGGTGGGTGGTAGTATTATTACTACATTAAAATCTTACTTTTAACTATACTTTTCAGGCACAAGACCGGTTTGCGGGAATTGGAAATATTAAAAAAACTGAATGATGCTGATCCAGATGATCGCTTTCATTGTTTGCGATTGTACAGACACTTTTTCCATAAGCAGGTGAGTTTATTCTTTTAATTTGAACAAATTTTAATTCATTTATTGTTATATGTTGTCGATTTAAATTACAGCATCTTTGCATGGTCTTTGAGCCATTAGCTATGAATTTACGTGAAGTTTTAAAAAAATATGGCAAAAATGTTGGTCTTCATATTAAAGCTGTACGTAGCTATACACAACAGCTATTTTTGGCATTAAAACTTTTAAAGAAAACTGGTATATTGCATGCAGACATTAAGCCCGATAATATTTTAGTGAATGAGAACCATTTAATATTAAAACTGTGTGATTTTGGTTCAGCTTCTACAATTAATGATAATGAAATTACGCCCTATTTAATATCACGATTTTATCGTGCACCGGAAATTATCTTGGGTATACCATACGATTATGGTATTGATATGTGGTCAGCTGGCTGTACTATTTACGAATTATATACGGGTAAAATACTTTTTAGTGGCAAAAGTAATAATCAAATGCTAAAATATTTTATGGACCTAAAAGGTAAATTTTAAAAATAAATTTCTTTTAAAAGTATCTGTTATTTATGTTTAATAACATTATTAATTTCATTAAAAGGTAAAATTCCGAACCGCATTATACGTAAAGGTCAATTCAAAGATCAACATTTCGATCAAAGCTGTAATTTTCTGTATCATGAGATTGATAAGGTCACAGAAAGGGTAAGTTTTTACACAACTTTTGTAGAAAATTTAATTTTTTTTAGTTTTTGAAAAACATTAGAAGTCTTTATGTTTTTTATAGTTCTCTAGTATTTCAAAGTTTAATTTTTTTTTATTTATTTTGATGGTGGCTCTTATTATTCNTATAGTTCTCTAGTATTTCAAAGTTTAATTTTTTTTTATTTATTTTGATGGTGGCTCTTATTATTCCAAAGAAACAAAAATCGACTCTGATAAGTTATGAGAATATCTATGCATAAAATGAAGAAAATTTGCTTGTCTTTTATTTGGAAATACTAAATTGTATGTGTTAACATGCAATATATATGCAGAAGCAAACATAAGATTATAAAAAACACGATAATGTGTCTTATTTTTTGTTATTAGTTTTCATAATTTTAGACAAGCACTTAGACTCATCTTTAAAGTTAACAATTATTATTTTTAAACATCTCTTTTTTAATTAGTGTTTCATTTTATTAACACTTTGTCTTTTTGCCTAATTTTACTTTAAACAGGAAAAAGTTGTTGTAATGCCGGTCATAAAAGCTTCTCGTAATTTACAACAGGAATTAATAGCCGACCAAAACTTACCCGATGATCAGCACCGTAAAGTAACGCAACTAAAAGATTTACTGGATAATATGTTTGCTTTGGATCCATCGAAACGTATATCATTGAATCAGGCTCTAACACATCCATTTATACAGGAAAAGATGTAAACATTTTGAGATCGCCTAAGCAATTGCTGAAAACAGATGAACATTGTCTTAAGTTATACATACATACAGATACAGACAAGAACTTGGTTTAACAAAGTTAAATGTAATTTTTTCTTCTTTATAAAGAAACACATTTAAAAATTTTAGTATAATATAAAAACATATTTTTTATTAAGTACTTATAAAACAAATTGTTTTAAAAGACAGAAGTATTGAAAATTTGTGGTTCAAATTAACTGATTCCCAAATTTAGGAAAATTAACGTAGAAAAGTACAAGAAATTATGTGGATGTGTCGCTGTCTAATAGATTTTATTCATGCTTTAATTTTATTAATTAAACAAAAAATAATTATAATGCACTTTTTAGAATAACACAACAAAATGGGAAAGATATTTAACAAAAAAAAATTGACTTTTTAACTATTCTAGAAAAAAGCATGCTGTTCGATCAGCTGTCTTTTCAAGTTGGTTGACTTGCACATATACATACCTACATACTTATATATTCGTATTAAAATTGTAGAATTTTCTTTTAATTTAACCTTATTAAGCATATTAAGATATTTGTTCAGTAAAGATTTTATGACCAAGAAATGGAACCAAAAGAACAAATGAAAAAAGCATGTATTTGAATTTTATTCTTTATGATCATGTTAATTTATTATTTAAAAATTGTGGACTTTTTTACTAATTATTCTACCTTTTCAGAGTGATGTGGCATGAGTAAAGCAAAAGCAAAATAAAAGATGCTGCCTTTAATCAGTTACCAATGAGCAGAGGATAAAACTCTCTTCAATTGAAAAAGTTTATAAACAAAAGTAAACAATAACATATTGAGAAAGAGTATAACTCTGGTAATAATATGGGCAATATCTCACTATATACCTAATTTCGTTTATTTAAATAAGATTCATTTAATTCTTTTGAAATATTTGACAAAAGTAATTAAATGATTCTTAATAAAAAATATTTTGTTACATCTTTAAATTGTTACACTTTCACTAAAGTGTTTGTTGTTTTTCTCTTTTTTCGAATTTACAGAAATTTGATTGCCGTGTTATATATATATGTATATATATATGAGACTTGAGAGAGTTTTGAAAAAATTGTTTTAAAGTATTTTGGTATAAAATGTCGTAAGTCGCTAAAGTTTTATTATAACACGAACAATTTATTAATATTGTTTCAATTTTCTCATTTCAATAGGTAAGATGCAAATATTAAGATGTGACATAATCATCAATGTGTAAAACTCGTCAATTAACAGGTTTGCAAAAAACAAAATGTTTTAATTGTTACAAATCTATTTTGTTATTATTAAATAGAAAATTCAAATAAATTTTAAGAAAAATACTTCCAAGAAACTTTAAGATATTCACAATATATTTGAAATCTTATGCATATCCTAAAATCAGAATGCAATCCTCAATGATCTCTAAACGAATTAATATATAAAGCAAATATATGTAGTAATTTTGTTTATAAAACTAATTTATTCTTGGTTTGAATTACCAATCTTTAATCCATTACTTGAAATGTGCCTGACAATATATTCGGCCACTTGGGATTGCTATAGTACTTTTAATTCAGTTATCCCTAGCTTATGGTAGATTAGTTCCGCGTTATAGAAAATGAGAGAATACTATAACGCGTTATGTTTATATGATTCTATATATATGATGATGATTCTATTATATGAAGCTATAAAATGTAGCAACACAACTGAAACAATTTGCAAAGGTTTGCGAAATTAATAACGAACTGCACAAACAATTTGTATATTTTACATTACGTAACTTAATATAACGTAAGAAATCATCGCGTTATATATGATAGAATACCGACGTTATACAAGAAATTGAAATCGCGGAATATGAAAATGCGTTGTAAAAGTACCGCGTTATATGAGAGATTACTGCATTTCATATGTTCTGTTAGGTTTCACATAAAAATCAATGCAGGTTCTTTATTAGGATACAAAGTTTATTTCAAAATCCAGCAGAAAACGCCCATAGAGAGAAATATTTTTTATTTTATTTTTATTTTATACGTAAATCAAAAGTAGCTCTCGCCTAGTATATTTTTACATTAAAAAACGTCTCTTGCGATATCTTTGGGAATAGGTTCTTGTAATTATTTTACCAGTAAAGCAAATCAGGTTGAAATTATTTTCATACGTCGATATTGATAAGTGCCACAACAACTATAATTTTAAACATAAAATTTAAATTTAGCAGGTAAACAATTTATTTAATGCAATTATCTGCGTTTTGTTCCGTTAGACGTGATATGAAATCATAATTTGTTCGTTCTAATGGGCAGTAATGCATTACATAATTAGTTGCATTACAGCAAGTATTAGCTCTTAATTACTGACCTAAGATCAGTCCACTCTTAAATATTGTGTGAGCATTGACCAGTTTATCATCTGGCTGCTCGTGGTTATTCACAGTGCCCTGAAAATACAAGTTACCCCCAAACCTAACTTATTCAGTGAAGATCGTTATTTAATCTTAATTTCTCTCTATCAATCACTAACGTAAGGAGTAATGAAAATTTTTTCGTTTCAAAAAAATTGTTTAAAAATTGATAAAATATAAATTTAATATCCAGTACTGAGTTGTAAGCATTTTAAAGTAATTTTAAAGTATTTTACCACAAGAACAAATATCATCATCCTTTAAAGTTGTAACTAAGAAATTAGAATCAATGTAGCTAAGTAAGGAAAATATACCACTTTTTGAGTTTCATCTAATTCCAGTATTTGTAATTTTGTATTATATTTTGTTCTTAAATATTTAGTCTATTAATAGGTTAAGAAAAAATTAACACACTAAAAAACAAACAGGTCAGTCAGCTTTATATATTGCGCGAGTTCTTGCCTTTAGTTTGAATATTAATTCCAGTATAACTAAGCTCCTTCGTTTTAAGACATAGAACTCATACTTTATCACAGGGTACAATCATAGGCGGTGCCTTTTTGGAATGACGAACACCAAAAGAGTAGGCTGGAGCTGTTTTGCCTGGTTTATAGTTTGTGCAATCATAAGCGTTAGATCCAGGTGTAAACCGTTTATCAATAACTTTTGTGCGTGGAGACAATGAATATTCTGGTGCCTTTGACATAGTTACTTTTAAGTTACCCGCTGGATAATTTCCTGGGCCAGGCGAGCCTCCCTTTACTTTCATAGTTGTTTTAACGCCTCTGCAAATGTATTTAATTTAATAATAATTGTATTTAAAAATAATTTAAAGGCGTTTCTTACATGCTGTATGCCGGTGCAGATTTTCTCGACGTACCATCTTTAATACCATATGCATTAGGTCCGGGACATGTGTTTTTAAAATGAAAAAATTGACGCCGGCCCAATGAATATGACGGTGGCGCCTTTGCACTCACATAGGGTCTTTGCGATATATCATAATGAGCCGGGCCGGGACCAATATTTTTTGGATCTTTCGTTATAAAATGAAATCATAAATATTAGAACATATTGAAAGGAAACTCTTGCATTTACCTTTAACGAATGTCCTAGGTGCTAAGCTATAAGCAAGAGTTTTAGGTCGTCCATATCGAGTTAAACCCTGCGTAGCAATGTAAGGACCCGGTGTTATACTACCATCTTTGACTTTTAACCGTCCAGCCATTGTATACTGAGGACTACGTGTCTTTCGTTGATCATGTTTTTCATAACCAATCGTCGGTGGTAGAGAATAAGTTGGTCCCGGACCTAGTAATTTTTTTGTACAGAAATTTACGTATTAAAACTTTAAATCTTCATATTTTAGGAATGCAATTACCTATTGAATCCATATCGTATTAGTTTTTTAGTGTGTAGGTTGGGCTATTAAATTTAGAATTTTGTTTTGAAAGATGTAAACGAATCTAATTTATTTAAACTATTAAAATATATACGTGCAGTTCATATTGACAAAAATTCAAAATTATATTTGATTTCTAGATTATTTATTTTTTTATTCAGGTTTAACATTAAAAGATAACATAATGCCTCTATATAGAGATACATATACTGATCTACATACGTATATACATATGTATACAATTATTTATACTAGCTTAACTGTTAAGTAAAATTATTTATAGTAATATTAATTAATTTTTCAAATGTGAAATATGATTACAATTATTCTCGGTTTTGCACAATTGCTAATTTGCTACAAAATAATCAAACGTAAAATAAAATTAATTTGATTATTTTCAGTGATTACATCTGATTCTACTTCATTATTGATGAGTTTTCCTATGTTCTACAATTCTTTTGAAACAGCTCAGAACCACCTTAAGATTATCGATAAGCAAATCATGTCTTTGCAAATTCTCGTCAATACTTGAGTTACCATTTAAAACATAAATCGCTAAATATGAAACGAAATAATTACTAAAATGAAAAACGTCAGGGATAGATAAATTCTTTTTTAATTCAGGAATTAATTGTTCTGTAATTTTTATTGTAAAAACTATAAAGTGTGTCAATCTTCAGTCCTTCCAACTTATTTCTCTATTTAGTTATTTTTAAGAATTTTGCGAAAAACAACCTGCTCCTGTTGAAACAATTAAATTCGACGAATATCGAACTGTGGCTGTAAATGGTTGTTTGCAATCATTCGTAACTTAGTTTTGATTGCGAGAAGAAAAGATCTATTTATAAAAATAAAATTATAATAATACATACCCCATCTAGAATATCACTAAATACGAAAGAATCAAATAAGTCCGAACCATCATCATAAGATAAGATAAGATAAGATAAACCGGCGAATTCATCCATAACCCTTTTCATAGACTGAATGCCATGTAATACATTGTCGCATAAGGCTCTAATAGATAACAGAAAGTAATCAGGGCAGAACACTTCTTTGTATCATATTACTTGCACTAACGACTTTAAGCGAAGTATCTAAATAGTAGAAGCCTAGGCTCGGCATATATTCGTCAACTAGATTATTTATTGTAAAATTCTATGTGGTGTAATAATCCCCCGCCTGCTTGTAAAGTTCAATTAGATGTACATGATTGTATTTTTGATTTCAAGTCCTGATAAACTTGTATTAGTACTTAAGAGTAAAAAGGATTTTTTCCATGTCCATTGCTGTTTTTTAAACATTTTAATATAGGATTTGGATAATACATTGTATTTTTTACTTAATGAAATATGTGTGCTGTTTCTATATTAATTCTGTAGTACAAATTTATCGAGATTAATCTATCATGATCCACTTTTAAAATAGTAAGCCCATATATTGTGGTATTTTCAAAAGTGAGTTTATTTAAAACTTTAATTTGCGTTGACAATTTCAATTTCTTTCTTTATAGCTTTACATAATCCGAAATAGTAATTGGCAATGAACGATTTGTATACCTTCTACCAAATGAATATGAAGGCGCTGATTTACCCGGTTTATAATTACTGCGATCGTATGCGTTTGCGGCTGGTACTTGGTTTTTTGGTTTACGAGAATTTAAACGTGGATAGATAGAAAACTGTGGGCTGGCTGACTTGACTAATGAGATATTACTTGGTCCATAAATAGCAGGTCCTGGTGAGCGAGACTTTTCACAGGACGGTAGAATAAAGGAATAGCGACTTTCACTAATTTTTGATAAAAATGAACCCGAATCTGAAAAGATATTTCGTAAAGCATAATTTATAGGTAAGTTCTAGCAATATTCTGCCGTTACGCATACCCTTGGAGTCATCCATGATTTTTGGAAAGTTTGGAAAGTTTTTTATACTTATAATTTGTTTCTTTTTTTTTTGACTTTTAATAAATAAAATATAAAATTTGTGTGCAGTAGAACTTTTTTATTGACAAGTTAATGTAGGTTTGCTTTATTTCAGCACAGGGCGTACTTACACAAATTTTAAATACAGTAAACGAAAATGATGCATGATTAAAATGGTAGATAAAAAACAATAAATATTAGTTAAGAAATCAATATTTAATTAATATTTCAATATTCGATACGATCCTCACATCAATATTCATATATAAGGAAATAAGATCAGATACTAACTGATTCTGCAATGCACTGTTTGGTCTGTTGTACGGTCTTCTTCATAAAACTTTGTTTTGTCAGAATCAAAGTTGAAGTTCTCTTTTGTTTAATAAAATCATCAAATTTTCGTTATCAACATTGAATTCTTTCTGATATACATTTGTACATTTGTTTTATCTCCCAAATAAAAAATTCTATTCAATTAGAAACAAAGAAAAAACTACAACTTTTAATTACTACTCTAGTTTTAAATGGTACATAGCGTTTAAGTAGAAAACTGCTGTCTAACCCAAGACTAACTATGATGCATCTTGGATTTTCCGAGACAAAATTTAGATGTTCCAGTCTGCTACAGTTGTTATTCGCATGATCTGATTCAATTCAGCGTTGTACGATTCAAGGAAAGTTACGGACTTGAAAGAGTTATGGTGTGAGGAGCACTATGTTATAACTTCAAACTTCCTGTTGTCGTCATTACCAACAAAATAAAATCAATAATATTTTTGGCACTTCTGGAACATATACTCATCAAAAAAATTTATAAAAATTCTGAATATCACTACATATTTCAACAAGATACCGGAGCTGTACATATATAGAGAATAGGCAGTTTTCGACTAAAAAAATCATCGACTACTGGTTGGGTAATAAGATTCAAGTAAGTTAATGTAAGTTATTAAGGTTTTTGAACATTTTTGAAACAAATTTATATTAAATTATGTTAATATCAGCGCAAAATATATGTAAGTTTTGTTTAATTTTCTTTTTAACTAATAAATAAGTAAATTATATATTCAATAAAATATTTAAATGAAAAATAAATCATAAAATATTGAAATGAACGTCTACTCATAGAAAATACTTTGTAGGACCAAATCCTCTAAATTCAATCATAAGCAATTGTAAATTGATACAATTTTAACTTAAACACACTTTTAGGGCATGTGATTCCTGCAGAGTCAGCTTGGAATTGCGTTTTAGTTCTTTATCTATTATTAAATATTAATTGAAATTTTGCTCTTATTCCTGCTAATAAAAACAAGACCTTATAGAAGAGATAACTCAAACAAAAAAGATGCTCTTAATGATGCATGATTCTTTTAAAGTTTTTATAAAATAATAGCCCTATACACTCAAAATCAAAAGAAATCAGGCAAAAGCCCATATTCCCTATTTTCAATTTAGTGCATTGGAAATTTTTAAGTAACCGCTAAAAATATTGAATTCTTAACGGATTTTATGTACAAAAATATCAACACTGTGGTTTTTAATTATAAATAATATGGCAACATTTTTTAGAAATACTTCTGTGATAAGCAATTAAAGTGTACAACAAGAAGAAATCGTATTGTTTTCATTAAAAGCAAACAAAAATAAAATTTTTATTATGTCTAGTCACACAACTCCCATTAAAGACCACGAATCATTTAACGAAGAATATCCTTACCCAGCCTGTTGGCAAGATGATGCACGGGTACAGGTGCTGTTGGCACCATTTCGTGAACGCAGTGTCAATCCGGAGAATTACGACTCCAAAATGAGATTTTGGCAAGATACTATAAGAGATTATTGTCTGTTCAAAGGTAAGGCGAATTTCTGCAAACAAGAATTGCAACATAAGTTTACTAAAGGTCTGAGAGTGCCTTGTTGCCTGGATTTGGTTTTGAATGAAATGCAAAAACAAAATTTGATACGTTTGCGTAAGGACTACGAATACGATCCAGAAAACAGTTGGTCCGGCTGGGCAGTTAACAGTTTTGTTAAAAAACCACTCAGTTGGGGTATCGATAAAATCAAAGAGAAATTGGGTACAATAGATACAAATCAACAGAGTCTAACACATTTTATACACTTAGAGGTTATAAAAGTGAGTTTTGAATGGAATATCTATTGCGTTTCAAAAATTTCTAATTTCTCTTTTTTCAGAAATATTGTAATGACGTCCAAGACAAACTATTTCAACCCAAATACAGTGGAAGTCTTCATCATTATGATACATTACAAAAGGAATTGTGTCCTCAGCTTAACATTACAGAAGAGTGTTTCAAGTTATGTTTGCACACTTTATACTGTCAGCGTAAAATCGGTTTGGAATACAAATCGAATAAAAACGTATTCGAGATACACTTAATTAAAATACCTGGTAAGTAAAAATACAAATATTTAAAATCAGAATAATCCATTACGTTTACGTCCAGTGTTTTTCAATGAACTTCAATGAAGATTCTAGTGTCTGTAATCGCCATTATTATACAATGTGTAGTGTATGGGATACTTTTAAAAACTATTAATTTTTCATATTTTATTTGAAAACCAATGCTCTCACTTAGTTAGTTTTTCTATCAGATATCTTAAATCGACTCTTTTTATGTGCCTTGTATTTAAAATGATCTTTTAGAATATACGTCTTTTTGTTAAATTTGAAATTTGTAATTATGTCAGTTGTCGAATTTCTTTTCAGCAAAAGACGATCAGAACATCGCTATCAGCGAATCAGATCACGCTCTTCATAACCTACAAGTAACGAAAGATAATTTATTAAAGCAACTCGATGACATTGAAGTAGATATTAAGTATAATGAAAATAAAGCTCGTGAGTATATGAAGGAAAACAAAAGATTGTTGGCAAAAACTTATTTGCGCAAGAAACATTTACTAGAACAAAATCATGGTAATTTTAGTTTTGTTTACCATGTCGTATTTTTTATTAACTGTAAGTTTGTAATTATTTTAGAAAAACGCAGTTTAGCTCTACACAACATCGAAACTTTATTATCCAACGTTCACGAAGCCAAATTAAATGGTGTTATCTTAGATGCCTATAAATATGGTTCCAAAGCATTACAAAATGCTCTGGAAGTTTCAAATCTTAATTATGATAATGTCGATGAAATTGTATCCGATGTACGCGAGAGTATGGACTCATTTAGAGAGATACAAGATAGTTTAGCTAATGCTAATTTGGATAATTCATTATTGAATGATTCTTTAGCCGATGAAGATGAATTAGAGAAAGAACTTCGAGAAATTATGGGTGAAACAGTAAACACAACGACAAAAAGTACAAAAGAAAATAACATTACTACTGGTACGGCCAATAAAATCGAAATTACTGATGCTGAATTGTTAAATATGCTTAATGATTTGGAAATTGAACAAGACTCGCCGAAAAAAAAAAGTGCCGAATTAAATGCATGAAAGAGATTAGTGATATTTTATCTATACTATTAAAGTTTATGTTTATAATGTCTCGTTTTTTTTTTTTATTATATTACAATGTGTTTATAAATATTTAGTTAGTTAATATAAAATTTCTGTTTATCTCTCTTTATGGTAGCTTTTCCGATTTGAATAATTGTTGGTACATTATATTTTAGTGAAATTTCTCCTTACGGACACCTTATTCGAGGTGTCCGCTTATTAAGTACACCTCGAATAAAGGACAAATTTCCCCATCCTATGCCTTTGATGGCAATCTTGACCGGATGCGGTCGGTGTTTTTTTGAAAACGCCTGCAAGCAATGTATCTGAGATCTCTACAATGTATCTGAGATCTGTACAATAATAATATCTTCTAGATCTTGTGGCTTATAATCTCCTCTCTCTGCGTTCCAAATCTAAGCTGGTCCATCGTGTCTTATGTTTCTCCAGTTATGTCTCCCTTAAGATATCTCCTTTTTTTTCTGAGGATTTCGGTTTTTATTAGTTTGGTTTGCTTTTAACCAGAGATTGTGGTTATAAATTGTAGACTGTCAAAATATACTTGAAATTTGCAGCAAGCTCCGGTTCATATATTTCTAAATTTATGTTATGTGCTTGATTGCAGCTTGGATGTCATAAAAGAATTGAATTTTGTTAGAGACGAGTGAGGATTGGCATGCAGAATTATGCCCGCCAAGTTATTGACTTTTAGTTTTTTGACAGAAAGACTCATCTGATAAGCGGATTCAAGAGAGGTCATAACAAATGATTATCTGGTCGATCTGGCTGTGTATCATTAGCATCCGAATCATTAGACGAAAATAGGCAAACCATTGCGCAGTTCTTTTTTTTTTTTTTTTTGTAATAATATTGCCTTGGTAAGCCTTACAATTTCAACAGCTTGCAATGATTTAGAATTTTTAAACGTCAGGGATTAATATGATTGTATTTGCTAATAAGAATAAATATTACCAAACTATATTCATTTGTATACTAATAATTATCTAAAAATTAATACCTATATATAACAAAAAAAAAACTGTGTACAAATTGTATTTGTATATAATTTAAAATATTATCATATTTTTAATTG